>CAUYPK010167461.1:0-30410 GCA_963574355.1 Loris lydekkerianus
TGGAGAATACTTAGAGACCTAAAAATAGACCTGCCATTCGATCCTATAATTCCTTTACTAGGTTTATACCCAGAAGACCAAAAGTTACAATATAACAAAGACATCTGTACCAGAATGTTTATTGCAGGCCAATTCATAATTGCTAAGTCATGGAAGAAGCCCAAGTGCCCATCGACCCATGAATGGACTAGAAAATTGTGGTACATGAATACTATGGAATACTATGCAGCCTTAAAGAAAGATGGAGACTTTACGTCTTTCATGTTTACATGGATGGAGCTGAACCTATTCTTCTTAGCAAATTATCTCAGGAATGGAAGAAAAAGTATCCAATGTACTCAGCCCTACTATGAAGCTAAACTATAGCTTTCACATGAAGGCTATAACCCAACTATAGCACAAGACTATGGGGAAAGGGGCAAGGGAGGGGAAAGGAGGGGGGAGGCTTTGGTGGAGGGAGGGTGATGGGTGGGGCCACCTCTATGGTGCATCTTAGAATGGGTACAGGCGATTGCACTAATGTACACAGCTATGATTTAACAATAAAAAAAAAAGGAAAAAAAATAAATTAAAAAAAAAAAAAGAAGCTGGAAAACCACACATTGGGTTCAGCTGTTTCATTTCATAGACAAATGCCCTGGAGATAAGGTGACTGCCCTGAGACCTCAAAGAAGACTTGTGGTAAAAGCAAGGGACAGCCCCCTCCAAGGCACCCTCCACAAACCCACACTCCGAAGTTCATTATCTTAGCAAAATGTTTCTTTTAAAGAACACTGCTCCAAGCTTTTGTGTCACGCTGTGTGGCCTTTTCTCACAAACTCCCACCAGAGTACGTGAAGTGCGTGTGACCGTTGTCATTTTTCCTGATGGGAAGCCCAAGGCAGTCACGGAGCTGAGGGAGTGGAGACACAGCAGCGCCCTGCCTCAGCCCACGGCCACCTTGGGGTCTCCATTTCCTTCTCTGTGGCATGAGCGCCCTGCCTCAGCCCACGGCCACCTTGGGGTCTCCGTTTCCTTCTCTGTGGCATGAGAAAACCAGAAGATGGAAGATCTTCAGATATTGTGGGAAGCCTTTGGGAGAACCTTCCTCTGCCCCGCACGCAGCCATAGTCACCTGATACCACCACAGAATGATTCTTCCTTCTCTTGGGAAGCCAATGATATCAACAAAATGAGAATAGGAGCCCCTTCCAAGGGAGGAACTATGTTTCTGCATCCAGGGAGGAGAAATATAAGTTTGGCAAATTCCCTGTTTAAAGATTCCTGAGCCTCTCTTTGAAAATTATTCATATTTGCTCTTTGGACAATGTCTCTGTCAGTAAATTGGAAACTCATCCCTTCAACTAACTAGGACAAAGTATTATGATGAGATGTTGTTAGGAACCTACAATTTCTGCCCTGTTGGAAAGGTCATAGCACGTGTGCACACACACCCACACACACGCATCCTTTTGCCAGAACAGGCCCTGGCTGTCCTTGCAAAGACTGGGCTGAGATATGTCAGCAAATCTACTGTGTCTACCCTCTTTACAAAGGGATCAGTGCCAGCTCCGGGCCCAGGAAGCCTTGGATCACTGAAGTGTCCCACAGTGGAGGTGTGACCCGGGCAGTACTGACATCACATGTAGCAGGGAAAAAAATAGAATGTGAAACCTATTAGCTGGTCTCTGTCCTTTTATGTCCTCTAGTTGCCGACTAATTGGAGTAAAATGAACCAAAGTACCATCTGGTGTAGGAAGGTGAAGTTGCCCTGTGTCTGTCGGACCCTAAAGCACACGTGGCTGGTTACTGACTCAACACTGGGTGAGTGGCTGCCTTGTCAATTGAGGAAAGAACAAAACTACAGCTTCCAGTACAGCGGGATGTGTGGAGAACTACACGCAGAGTCCTCCGATTAGGGAAGAAGTCCAGTAGCAGCTGACCAGCTCTCTGACCCCCACCCCCACCCCACTCCATCAGCACTGAAGTTTACGCAGCATCCTGAGTTCAAACGCTGTGCAAGGAGCATGAACTTTGGGGCCTGGCCTGGCTTCAGATCCTGGTTGTTCCGCTAGTAGCCATGGGACTCAGTCTCTCAGACCCATAGCCTTCTCATCTGTAAAGCAGGGACAGCAATGTCTTTCTCATTAACACGGGCAGTAAATGCAACAAAAGGCCTGAGCAGCAACGCTCAAGACAGCACCTCCCACCTGTCCCACCACTGAACCCATCATGGCACTCTGCACACAGCAAGGTACTCACCTCGTTGAAACTTTGTGTTTTGAAGCTGCGTGGGACTCAAAGAGCAGAGAGACTATTTTCCCTTCTCCATAACCTTTCCAAAGACTAGAGGGCAGGTTATAGACATGCCGTCAAAGTCAAAACGCCCGAGGCTCCCTCCAACGAGGAGCAGTTGTCATTTTACATAGTATTAAGCTCCTTCATCAGTAACTTTGCCCAAAAACCTGGAGTCTATTGGCAATAAACCAAAAAAGGAGATACCTTTGGAAGAAGTAAAACATTACTGCCAGGCCTCTGTAAGCAAAGTTCACGAAGATCATATTCAAAAGCACCCACAACCCTCAACCCCTCATTAAGCAAGAACAGAAGGCCAGCCTGGAGAGAGACACTCTTCTCTTAAAACGGCTCACTCCTCCTCCATTCTAATTAAGCAACAAGTAGAATCTGTTCTTATGATGTGCGCTGGTGGTCTTTACAGAATGGCTCAAGGTAGGGGAGAGTGTAATATCCCATAATTAGTCCTCACCGTTGCTAGGACTTGAACATGTCAAACCCCACATGCCCAGACGTGAGCCACAAGAGACAGCTACATGCATGATGTGATCTGAGAAAGCCCCAGAGGCCACCCTCCCTCCAAATACTTCCTTCCACAGCTGTGTGAGGCACGGCCAGAAATCTACATCAGAAAGCACCTTGATCTGCAGAGGATGCGGACCCTGATCACCACTGAGCGCCTCTGTCCTGCAACCCACCTTCACCTGGAGAGACCTCCTCTAGGAGAACAAAACTAAGACTTTTGGGGAAAGGTAGAAGAGCCGAGGAAAGATGTTATAAAATGGGCCATTTCCTGGAATTGCCGGATCTGGGGGTGTGTGCTAGATGAAGGTCTAGTCTCCCCAAATCAGACAGCCCCGGGTTCCAATCCTGGTCCCTCCACGCACTATCTGCTATGTAATGTAGAGTAAATTACTTCACTTTGGAAGTGGAGAATGATGCTACTCTGTCCCATGGTGGTGTAAGGATTAGTGGAGATCCAGGACAAGGACCTGAGCAGGGCCTGGCATGTGGCAGATGTTAGACAGATGTTAGTGTCTTTCCTCTGTAGGGGCAGTGCCGTGGAGACTTCCTCTTTCTTATAATCTTTTGATTTTTTTTCAAGTGATAACTTCTTCCAGATTTCTCCAATCTCCAAAGGCCTTTGCCTTTTTTTCAACGACAGTTCAGGCCACACCTAACTGACAGTTCTGGAATGATCAGTTTCCACAGCCCTTCCAGCTGAAGTTGGGCTGGGTGTTGCCTCCCAGTGGCCCTGAGTCACACACAGATAACACCAGCTCAGGGTCTTATGTGATTTTTTTCCTCATGGACTCCCCAGAAGGACAGCTGGGAGGCTATAGCTGTGAAAGTCTTTTTTAAAACTTGTATTAGAACCTTATTTACCTTTATGCATAAGTGCAAGACTTGAATTTACAAGCTTTAAAGCAGGGGTCCTCAAACTGCGGCCTGCGGGCCACATGAGGCGGTGTGATTATCTTTGTTCCCATTTTGTTTTCTTTTTTACTTCAAAATAAGATATGTGCAGTGTGCATAGGAATTTTTCATAGTTGTTTTTTTTTTAAACTATAGTCCAGCCCTCCAAAGGTCTGAGGGACAGTAAATTGGCCCCCTATTTAAAAAGTTTGAGGACGCCTGCTTTAAAGCAATGAAGAACTGTTAATTTTCTATTTGACTATATGATGATACAAAAAGTTCTAATATCAACAATCTTTATACAGTCCTGCTATTCCCAAGCACTAAGAAAACAGACAGATTTAACACTAATCTATCCCTTGCAGAGTTTATAGAATGTGCGGAAATGCGAATTATGTATAAGAAAATTGAAACATGTATCACAGGGGACATTGTTAGGTGGCAAAAGGAAAGTGCAGATGCTGTGAGCTTGATAGGATACTGACATGTGCCCTCAAGGACTTGGACTTGGAGGAAATCTGATTGCTGAGGCAGACCATGAATCAGAACACAGGGCAGTCAGGGTGCAGAGAGTCTGTTCAAGGTGGGAGTGTGGCTGAGACAGGAGACTCCACTGTAATGCAAAGGTATTCATATGTAAGGAAAGAACGTGTGAATGTGGAGTGCGGGTGGGTCCCCGAGGAAGCAGAGTCAGTGAGACAGACATGTGACTGCAAAGGCAGTGGTGCCCACCTCAGGGTGCTGCATCCCACTGGGCTATGAACAAAATAGAACTTCTATTTATGATCTTGCTCATCCTCCAAAATTTCTATATGTGAGTATGCTTTATAATGTGCAAAGTATATTAATATGCACTTTGTGAAATAATTATTTAATAAATAAACTTGTTGAGTGTTCATGCTCAAAACGTTCCCCACCCCACGTGGGGCACATGATAAAATTAAACTGGAGACCAACGCCAACTGTTATGGGCTGAATTGCATTCCCCCAAATTTCTATTTCAGCTCCTCAGAATGACTAACTGTATTGGAGGCAAAGTCTCTAAAGTGGTAATTATGTTAAAATGAGGTCATTCGGGCAGGCTCTAACCCAGGGGTCCTCAAACTACGGCCACCGGGCCACATGCAGTGGTGTGAATTGTATTTGTTCCATTTTGTTTTTTACTTCAAAATAAGATATGTGCAGTGTGCCTAAGATTTGTTCATAGTTTGTTTTTTTTTAACTATAGTCCAGCCCTCCAACAGTCTGAGGGACAGTGAATTGGCCCCCTGTTTAAAAAGTTTGAATACCCCTGCCCTAACCCAATATGACTGTGGTTCATAGCAAGAGGAGGTGAGCCCAGGGACACACACAGAGGGAGACTGTGTGAGGACTCAGGGAGAAGATAACCCTCCACGTGCCGAGGGGAGAGGCCTCAGAAAGAACAACACTGCCCACACGCTGATTTGGGATTTTCAGCCTTCAGAATTTGAGAAAAATATAGCCCCCCAGGCTGGGTACTTTGCTCTGGTGTCCTAGCAAACCAACTCAACACCCCTCCTACTGACCCCTGCTGGAAGAGAGTGGAATGTCTCCCAACAGTATCATAACCCTATTTCCTAATTTCCCTGTGGGTTCTCCAGCTCCTGGCCTCACTGTCCAGCCACCTCGAGGTGCAGTCCATCGCAAGCAGCAGGGACAACTTCAGAAAGTGCCTCCCCTGTCTGCTCCCAGCTGCCCTCTGAGCAGACTTCTGCTTTTCACCCCCATCCACTGTGCTCTCTTTACACTTGCCTGTGGAGGTCCTTTTTCTAGGTGCTACTGGGGTGGAGCTGTCCCTGGGTCAGTGATGCAACTAGGTCAAGCACAGTATCAAAATCCATCCCTATGTTACCAAACCCAAAAGGGGTGCAGGCTAGGTCTCATCACTTGCCGAACAAATGTTAGAAAGTGGCAGCACCTGTGACTCAAAGGAGTAGGGTGCTGGCCGCATATGCTGGAGGTGGCGGGTTCAAACCCAGCCCTGGCCAAAAACTGGAAAAAAAAAAAATTAAAAGGATGATTTTCACAGCTATGATTTAATAAAAATAAAAAAAAAATAAAAAAAAAAAAGGTTAGGAAGTGTGAGAGTAAACCCCTCTTCTCAAGAAGCCAATTATCAGGACAATGGGGCCTGCCAAGGAAGAAAGGAATTTTAATTTTAATGCCAAAGATGTCTGCTGGGAGAAGAGGGGGAATGGGAGACATCCTGTCAAATCTGTCTCCCTGAATGACTAATGACAAGGGTTTTTATGGTGGATGGTAGAATACAGGCCTTGTTGAGTGGGGTTTGAAGTCAGTGGGTCTGCAGAGGTCTGACTCCAGGATCAGCTGTCAGTGACAGACAGTGAGTGGTCAGGAAGGCCTGTGGCAGGATTAGTTAAGTCTGGTTGCTAAACTCGACTGGTGAAGTCTGAGGGAACAAATGATAACTTAGGGAGGGGGGTCATTTTGCAAGGCCAATTACACCTAACTATTCAATCTAGAACCTTAGATAGCATATGTTCTCAGTGTCTGGCAAACAGCTTCAAGGTATTTTTGACCAACTCTTCTTCTTCCAGAGAGAGTATCTACTAGTCCGCAACACATTAAGATTTAATTGAAATTGCTAGTTGCCACCATGAATGTCTTTTTTTCACCTGAGCCTTTTGGATGGAGTTAATTTGTTATGCTACTGTAGCTCAAATTTTATAATTATTTGGTTGTTGCATAATCAAGAACTTTCAAGTGGTATAAAATGTTTGCTCTAAATCAGGGCTACAGGTTTGAAAAACAAAGCATTAAAAAGGAATTCTAAGCCCTGCCATCCCGCATAAACCCTGTCTGCCTTCGCGTAATTGGTCACGTGCATCTGAGTCGATACACACTTAGTTCAAATCTTCAGTAAAAATGAAGCCTGAAGTATTTTGGTTCAAATTGTGATTGTTATGCAAAATGGGCAAACTTGGAAAATGAGAACTTCTTCCTGGGAGGTGATGTGGATTTCAGGAGAGGTAGTAGATACCGTTTGTGAAGACCACTCGCCGGCGGGGCGTCTGTGTGTGTGTGTGTGTGGACGTAGGCAAGCAGTTGCCCGTCAATAAAATAGGACAAAAACACCTGGCAGGTGTGATGTTGAAGGCGGTACTATTTCTACACATTGTGTTCAGTACATACAGAAAGGTCTGGAACAGTAAAGAAATTTAAAAGTTGCATGACATACAAGCATAAACATTTAATCTATTTCATCAACATCCTGTAACAAATTGAGGTGCTGTGAAATAACAAAAGGAAACAATAGCAGCTGATTTACCATTCACGTGGGAATAGCCATTTTCTTTTTCCATCACAGAACTATGGGTTGGTCAGAGGAAAGAATAGGGAAGATTTCAGCAAATAATAACCCAATTGTCTGAATAAAATTTTGCAAAAACAATTGATTTTCTTCCCAAGGACTGGAAGTGGGGTGGGCAGTTGGGCAATAAAGAGCAGCAGCAATTTTCTGCTCCATTTCTACAACAACAGAAACATGATGGCGGAAGGCGGCGCCAAGTGGAAATCT
This sequence comes from Loris lydekkerianus, assembly GCA_963574355.1. Lineage (NCBI taxonomy): Eukaryota > Metazoa > Chordata > Mammalia > Primates > Lorisidae > Loris > Loris lydekkerianus. Next base: position 7,250 of record CAUYPK010167461.1, read on the forward strand.
TCATTCCCTGGGGACAGAAAGACACATCCGTCTATTAAGTCTTTAAAAACTGTAACCACAGATTGCAGCAACAACACGCTACAGAGAAAAGCTCGTCTGGAGCGAGCCAACTGTATGTGGCAACCGATTAGAACGATGGCTCCCGCAGGGAGAGCAGAAGGCCTGGCCCTGGGAAGGGCGGAGGAACAAAGAGCACTCAGTTACCTGGGAAATGCTGATGCGGAGCGTGTTTTCCTCAGCAGACTGGCAAGCTCCCTGGAAAGGGAAGATGAATATGAGCAGGGAGCATGAACTCTCTTGTAGCAGCGCTGAGTGATGAGTGGTGGTTGTTCCTGAGCTGGGGGACTTGATGAACTCTCTTGTAGCAGCGCTGAGTGATGAGTGGTGGTTGTTCCTGAGCTGGGGGACTCGAGTTTGTCCCGTCTGCAGTTGCTTCCCAACTCTTCCCACCTGGATTTCACTCACCCACAGCGGATCTTGCTCGTCTGACATCCCTGGGCAAGAGCTAGTCCACACAAACTCATTTTACCAAAATGTGAGCTGATCCATTTGAATTTCAAATGCCCACTTAATTTAAGGTTTAACTTGCTTGGTGGAAATCTTTTAAAAGTTACTGTCAGAGCTCTCCGCCCTCCCGTGTTTATAGGACTTGATCCACAGTAGCAGGTGCAGCGCAGAGCAGGCACACGTGGGTGCTCAGCGGCACCCCCTACTGGTTACCTTATTGCTTTTTACGAATCAAGGTCATCAATGTGAGCATTTTGGTGGGTGATGCCTCTGTAGAGTCAGACAAGGTGCGTGACATGGCTGAGGATGAGCAAAGGCTGTGCTCTAGGTCCCTCCCTGCCCTCCACCAGGAGGATATTAAGGTCCCTCCTTTGTCCTCTCCTCGACTCTACTCTGCCCATCCAGGCTCTTGGCTGTGCCTTCCCAAAACATCAGAGTCGTTCATACAGCTGGCTACTAGGAAGCTCCATGAAAATACTGAATAAATAACTTAAACCAAATGCTCCCAGACTCCATGAAAATATTGAATACATAACTTAGACCAAACGCTCCCAGACTCAGGGCCTGCTCTGACTCCCTACACCTTTTCCTCCATCTCAACAAGGGCAACCCCATGATCCTTTCCGTCTCACAAGCCCCCAAACTTGGAGCCATCCTTGCTGATTGTCGTTCCTTACTCCCTACCTCTAGCCCATCGGAAAGTCCTATAAGCTTGACCTTCAAAATACAGTCTAGGGCAGTGGTTTTCAATTTTTTTTTTTTTTTTAATCTCACGGTATTCTGGAACCTATAAATTTCCGGAGCACACTTAAATTATGTTGATCAAAAAAAGAGGAAAAAAAAAAAATATATATATATATATATATATGTATACTCACTGTCCTTTGGACTTCTTTTGAAGATGATTTACTTAAAGACCTTTAAAATTTTTTGTGGCACATCTGAGATCCTCTCACAGCACACTGGTTGAAAATCACTGACCTAGAGAAAGTGACCACTTCTCACCCCCTCCCGTACTCCCACCTCAGGCCAAGCCACCACCTCTTCTTTCTCAGATTAATGTAAAGTTTCTTACCTGGCCTCCCAGGTTCTGGCTTTAAAGTAGTCATTTTAATCATGTTACTCTTGGTAGTCAGACTCCTTTCAGGGGCCTGTCACCTCTTCCTTCAGTCTTGGTCTCCTCACACTCTTCCGCCCACTCACTCAGCTTCACTCACCACATAGCAGCTGGGGCTTTAGCCCCTTCTGGTTCTGCCTCAGGGCCTTTGCACTTGCCATTTCCTCTGCCTGCAATGCTGTTCACCTGACTACGTGTAGGATTCCTTCCTCTGCATTAGGTACCTGCTCAAAGATCACTCTCCAGTGAGGCCTCACCTGGCCACTTTATGTAAATATCCTCCCACCCACCCATCCAATGCCCTCTCTTTCTCTCCCCTTACCCTAATACTGATGACTACCCAACATAAGATACAGTGTGCTTACACGGTCCAGACAATGAAGTTTGGGAATTCATTCTAGAAAAAATGCTACATACCTTATTGCTGAATATCACACAGTCACCTTTGAAGTAGTCCCCTTGCCCATCTGGTGGCAGATGTTCAGCAATGAGGTATGTAGCATTCTTTCTAGAAACTTCATTGTCTGACCTTGTAAATATTTTGTTTATTATCTGTCTTTCCCTCGAATGTAAGTGCCATGAAAACAGGGAGTTTTCATACGTTCATTCTTTTTTTTTTTTTTGTATTATTCACTATTATATTCCTCGCCCCTAGAACAGAACCTGGCACATAGTTGTCATTAATATATATTTTTCAAGTGGTTATGAGCATGGACTTTAAAGTCAGACTAACGAAGATTCCCAAATGTGCTCTAACCCCATTTTAGCTGTGTGAGGTTGGGCAAGATATTGAACTTCTCCGAAGGTAGTTTTGTTATTTTTAAAATAAGTAGGATAAGGTATGTAACGCACTGAGCACAGAACCTGGCAAGCTGTCCTCATTCAACACACCTGAGTTTTTAGCAGCAGTGTCCCTGCTGCCTCCTCCCCAGAGCAGGTCTCTGCTGTCTGCTTCTTATTCAGTATAAAACTCCCAACTCATCTCCTCAATTCCAGTATACCCCAAGCCCCAGTGTCCCCTATACAAAAGGCCACAGTGATCCTCCAAAACATAAATCTGACTGATAATAGATAATCCAAATTCATTGAGAATTGATAAATCAATGGATAGTTACTAATCCAAAAATCCTCTCCCCCAAAAAGGCAACGAGAAAATTGACCCCCCAAATTTGTCAAAATCAACGTTCCTAGAACCCTGGAAATCAATCAAAGGCTTACAGTATTCTGGGAAGTTTTTATTTAATTAAACTGAGTCTTGGTATGAGCAGTGAGCTTTGAGGTATTTCAGGTTTCCCTATGCCTATCTTCCTATTTCCAGCGTGGTGGTTGTCTAGAAAACCAATGATCACAGTAAGAGACAGCAGCCTGGCAGCCATCAGGGGAAGAAATGGGGTTAAGCCACCTCATCGTCAGGAAATTGTCATTAGCTGAGCTATCTGGGAGTTCCCTTGAAGACCCCATGTACAGGCTATCATTGTTTGCCCTGACTTAATGGTCACCTCATGCAAAAGCCTTTCTTACAGGGGTATTTGTCAAAAAAAAAAAAAAAAAAAAAAAAAATCAGAGGCAATTGTTTAACTTTTTGGCTGGGTGCTTTGTGACTGCCTGAGGCAGTAGATAACAGCTGGGGCAAACAATCAGCTAACCAAAAAGCTTAAAAAGGAAATCTGGGGGATCCCATCTCCATAGGATTGTTGAAAAGTTTGGCCTTGTTCCTGGGCATCTAGAAGGCCAGGTGCAGTGTAGGACTGTACAGCGTAGGACTGGGGCTGAGCACATGCTCAGGTAAGATCTGAGAAGGTCCAAGGCTCTCACGTCTACTCAGCTTGGGGCTTTGCAAAACCAGGAAGTGAAAGCTGTGGCAGAGACATCACCTGCCCGGCTGAGTGCGGAGGGAGTGCCCCTTGTACACAGAATGCCTTCACAAAGACTAGGAGATTTATCAGTTACAGGTATTCAAGGAAATCTCTGTTCATCCATTAACTGACCACTAAGCTAAGTGAACAAGAGAGTTCAGTGTCTAAACATGAGAAAAAAATCTTGACTTAACAAAATTAGTTCAGAAAAATCACTCTACAAAACAGTAACAACAAACCCTGGAGGGAGCACAGAATCCTATTTCCAGTGTTGCCACATTATATTATTTAAAATGTCTAGTTTTTCAAAAAAGAATATGAACAGACACACAAAGAAAAAAGAAAATATGGGCTATGTACCAGAAACAAGACAAAACAAAACAAAATAAAGAATAGAAACTTTCCCTGAGGAAACCGAGACACTGGATTTATTAGACCAAGACTTTGAGTCAGTTATTTTAAATATGTTACAGAGTAAAAGAAATCATATTAAACTAAAGTAAAGGCCAGGTGCAGTGGCTCACACCTGTAATCCTAGCACTTTGGATGGCTGACGCAGGTGGATTGCTTGAGCTCAGGAATTCAAGACCAGCCTGAGCAAGACCAAGACTCCATCTCTAAAAATAGCCGGATGTTGAGGCAAGCACCTGTATTCCCATCAACTTGGGAGGCTGAGGCAAGAGGATCACGTGAGCCCAAGAGTTTGAGGTTGCTATGAACTATGATGCCACAGCACTCTACTGAGGGCGACAAAGTGAAACTCTGTCTCAAAAAACAAACAAACAAAAAACTCAAGAGAGAAGTGATTTGTGAAGGCCAATTTTATGTATCTACTCAACTGCGTTAAGGGTTGGCGAGATAGTCAAACATTCTTTCTGGATGTGTCTGTGAAGGTGTTTCCAGAAGAGATTAGTGATTGAAGCAGTAGACTGAGTAAAGAAGACCCACCCTAACCAAAGTGGGCATCATCTAATCCACTGAGGGTCCAGTTAGAACAAAAAGGTGGAGAAAGACAGAATTCACTCTCATTCTCTGCAGGTGGGACATCCATCTTCTCCTGCCACAGACATCAGAACCCCAGGTTCTCAGGCCTTTGGACTCCAGAACTTGCACCAGGGCCTCCCCAGTTTCTCAGGAATTTGGCCTCAGACTGAAAGTTACACCATAGTCTGTCTTAGTCCTCCCAGACTTCAGACTCAGACTGTATTAAACCACTGGCCTTCTGGGGTCTGCAGCTTGCACGCAGCCGATCATGGGACTTCTCAGCCTCCATAATCATGTAAGCCAATCTCCATAATAAATTAGAAAGTACTTTGAGATGAATTAAATAAAAACATGACATTAAAAAAAAAAAACTTGAAGATGAAGCTAAAGTTGTGCTTACAGGGAAATTCATACCTATAAACATACAAGGTATCTGTAAAGTTCTTATCCAATTTAAAATAGTTGCCTATTTTTAATTGTACATGAACTTTATGGACACATATATTTAAAAAAGGAAAAATCTCAAAACAATAATCTAATATTCCACCTTAAATTATAAGAGCACTAGCCCCAAATATAAACAGAAGAAAAAAATGATAAAGATTAGAAAGAAAATGAATAAAATGGAGAATAAAAAAATAGAAACATAAGCTCTGCATCCATAGCTCAATGGTTAGGGCACCAGCCACATGCACTGGGGCTGGTTGGTTGGAGCCTGGCCCAGGCCTACCCAACAACGATGACAACAACAACAAAAAAAGCAGGGTGTTGTGGCGGGCACCTGTAGTCCCAGCTACTTGGAGGCTGAGGCAAGAGAATCACTTAAGCCCAAGAGTTTGAGGTTGCTGTGAGCTATGACCCCAGGCACTCTACCGAGGATGACATAGTGACCCTCGGTCTCAAAAAAAAAAAGAGAGAGAAAAAACAATATAACCAATAAATAAAGCCAAAAGATCAACAAAATTGTAAAATATTTAACTAAACAGACCAAGAAAAAAAAGAGAAAAGATTCAAATTACTAAAATCAGGTGTGAAAAAAAGGATATTAATCCTATCCTGGTCCTACAGAAAGAGTTAGAAGAAAATATCACACATTTATATGCTGACAAGTTAGATGACGTTGATGAAATGCACAAATTTGAGGAAACACACAAACTACTCACACTGACTCACAAAGAAAGAGAAACTCTGGGAATACCTGTAACAAATAAAGATGTTGAATTAGTAATCAAAAAACTTCCCACAAAATAAAAGTTCATGACTGGATGGCTTCATTAATTAATTCTACCACACATTGAAAGAATGAACATCAATTTTTCACAACTTCTTCCAAAAAATAGAAAAGGAATACTTCCCAACTCACTTTACCTCAGAGGCTGCCTCAAGTACAGTCTAAATTCCTCAGCACGGCACTAAAGGCCTTTCGTGATCTGCCCAGTACCGCCTGCTCCACCCTCTGCACTCACTCGGTGGTTTCTGAGACCACACCATGCTCTCTCCTCACCTCCTGGCCCCATGGTTGCTCGTCTTCCTGCCTGGTATGGCCTCCCCACTTCCCCTTCTCTCAACTAGGTCCTGCTCCTCTTTCCAGCTTTATTTTAGGCAGCCCCTCCTCAGGACATCTCCCTGGACTCCACAGCCTCCACAGCATTAGGTGCCCCTCCTGAGGCCCGGCAGCACCTGTGCTCTGTGGTCCTTCTAGCTCTGGAAGAAAAACGCCCATTTATGTGTCTTCCTCTCTTCTCATCAGTGGAAGACAGGAGCTGTGAGCAGCTTGCACATGATTCTCACTAGCAGGGCCACACCAGTATTTGTTCCATAAGTGACTTCAGGACGAGGTGAAGCATTCCTCAACTGTCACTACCAGAGCTTAAGCAATTCTCTTGCCTCAGCCTCCCAAGTAGTTGGGACTGCAGGGGCTCACCACAATGCCCAGCTATTTTTTGTTGCAGTTGTCATTGTTGTAACCTTCAACCCACCTTCAGTATGTGTGACTGATGTTGTAACCACTGTAGGAGCGCTGAGCCCTAGAGTTAATTTTGATCATTTTATCCACATCCCAACAAAGCGTTTCCCTTTGCAAAGACAGTCTTCAAATAAAATGAGCCTTTCCCTTTGCCTGTCCGTGTTCAGGCCTGTTTGAGGGTGAAATGGACGTGGCCAGTCCATGCCTGTGTGCCTGAGCTGTGTTCTGTCTCCCGGATGCCCTCACCACCTCTCAGGGACGCAGCAGCCCCCCAGCATAGCCCAGAGGCCACGGTGCTGTGTGGACTGCAAGTGCTGGGGGTGAGAGACTGTGCCATGGCCATAAGGAGCTCAAGTGTCCAGTGAGGAGAATGGGCAAGAAGACAGAAAAAGGCAATGTCACTTCCAGAAAGTCAGAGTCAAGAAAGTGGGGCTGGCAGTCACTGCTCAGAGGGCAGGTGCCATCTATGCCCAAGGTGGATGGGAGCTCTGGGGAACATCTCCTGTCCAGGATGCTCCCTGTGGGAGACTCTGGGAGAGGCTTGGAGGTCAGAAGGAAAGCAGTGCTTTGCAGCCTGGGAGAAGGGGACTAGGGGAGGCAGAGGAGCCCCACGTGGGATGGTTTCGAATACTTGCCAATGAGTTTAACGTTTTTTATAGTTACATGGGGGCCATTATATATCTTGAGAGAAGGCGAAAGAAAGGCAGGGGTGTGAAGAGGGGCTAAAAGTGTGGAAGGAGAGCGCCCAGCAGTCCAGACATTGGGCAGCTTGGCGCCAGCGAGGAAGGGGTCTGCAGGAGAAGAATGTGAGATCAAGGAACTCGCCCTCCTCCTACAACCAGGAAGGGGCGGCGAAGCCAGGACATGAGCCCAGTGACCTGGCTCTTCTCTGCTAGGCACACCCGCCTGGCAGCCACCTGGAGATGCTTTAGAATACTCGTGTCTTCAATTGTCACATATATGCATGTTCAGCAAGGGATGAGGATGCTATTAATTACATCACTAATAAAGGTCACTACGCTGGTCGTTTACCTACACTAAAGGAGAATTGTCCTCTGCCTGTGGCACAGGCTTTGGCTACACTGGACATACTGTGAATGCTCACTGAGTGGGAAAACCCTGCGGCCACCGAGAAAGTGACAAGAGTGAGGTTGTCCAAGTCCAGACTCTTTTGAGACACATGCCATTCCAACAGGCTTCTGCTGCACCTCCGGGTAGCTTCTTCATGGGGCTGCTTCACGCCAGATTAGCAGGTGGGGCCCGAGTGACCATTCTTAAATATAGCTCAACTGTGAATTGGCCCATTTTTACTTATATGCAATAACTTCTAAAAACTGGAATTGTTGTCTAAAACGAACTCTGTAGTTGTCCAGGGTTAAAAAAAAAAAAAAAAAAGACGCTCTCATGAGGGGGCTTCGGTCTGACAACTAAGAAGGCTGCTGCAGGGTCAGGACCCTACTGTTGTGTAAATTTACGGTGGCATTTGGGCCTGGTTTTAGAATACACAGATTAAGGCAGTGTTTCACAAAAGAAACAGTTCTGTTATATCCTAAATCTTAAAAGCTTTTAACTTTGTCTTTCTTCCTCTCTTCTAACTAATAGCTTAGTCTGAGCATGGAAACCGCCCGGAGAGAAGAATGGCGTCCTTTGTTTGCTAATGTTTTTTCCTTTTACTTACTATTGTGAAACCTGTTTCTGTAGTAGATGGTGTTTAATGTTCTGTGCTAACTGCCCTCGGGGCTCTGTTGAGTGTGACAAATGTGTGGATCATTAGTTATCCATCCTCATTGAGAAGATAAAACATTCCTATATTAAATTTTGTATTTCAAGTTTTTCTACGTGAACCCTTTAATTTTTTTAGTGTTGTCATTGACAAATATGAGTGCCCCATTTTCCAACCGGATGCTGCCCTTGCCTTTAAGACGTCATCATCTCAGCGGCGCCCAGTCCGACTTCTCAGGGGCACGCTCTGCCTGGCGTCTCCAGGTGACAGAGCTGGCTCCAGGGCAGTCCCCTGGTGTGCTAACTTCTGGCTCTGAGGATGACAACGGAGCAGCTGGGTGTCCTTCACAGTTCAGGGAGCAAGGATTGCTACTTGTGAATCAGACACCTCTCTCTGAAATGAACCTCTTAACATGCATCAGAGGTTGTAAATTTGCTTTTTGTCTCAGCAACAGTGTCATGGAAAGTTTTGAGCTGTGAAACAGCTTGTCCTTTTATCTTCAAAGCTTGAAAGCTCTTGGATCTAAGAAGGAAATAGTTTATTTGGATTGAAAAAGACAATTTGATTTTAGGATGATTAAACACAGGGTTACGAAAAACTAAAACCAAAAACCTTTTAGCCTAATAAGAAATTCACATGTTTGCTCTGAACGCATCAATGTCACCTAAAAACCAGGCCTCCTACAGTTGGAAACTGCAGTACTGAGGTGGCAAGTGGGCCAGCTGGGAGGAAAGGAGAGTCTCCCAAGACCCTCTAAATCCTTGCTAGGAGTTCTGAGAAAGCAGGCTGGGAGACAGTTTGCAATAGGAGTCCAAACCCTGAGACACACACCCCTCACAAACGTATGAATGTTTGCAAAGGTTACTCACCTACGAGACCAGTAAGCATTGCATTGATCACCACAGCCTTGCAGGACTCTGATAGATTAGGTTTGGCATGGCAAATTAAAAAGTTATTAAATGACTGTGTGAGCTTAGTCAAGGTCCAACCTTTGCGAGCCTCAGTTTCTTAATCTACTAAATGGGTTAAATAATTCCTTTTATGCAGGGTTATGGGTAAGGATTAGTAATAACATTGCCCGAGCATCTAGAACAGTACCTGGAACAACACAGGAGTCTACTACATGGTACTAATTGCTATGACTTTTGTTCTTATATATAAGCAGTATACGAAGATAAGGAATTTGAAGAAAATTAATTTCTAAGATCTTTTTTAATACCTCGTCTTAACACAATAACTAAGAAAATGCCAGGAAGGCTATGTTAACCAGTATGATGAAAATATGTCAAATGGTATATAAAACCAGTGTATGGTGCCCCATGACTGCATTAATGTACACAGCTATGATTTAATAAAAAAAAAAAAAAAAGAAAGAAACAAAAAGAAATACCTCCATGCTAAAGTAGCTTTTCTTCAAAATATTGCCTATAGGGTGGTGCCCATAGCTCAGTGGGTAGGGCATCAGCCACATACACCAAGGCTGGGGGGTTCGAGCCTGGCCCAGGCCTGCTAAACAACAATGACAACTGCAACAGAAAAATAGCTGGGCATTGTGGCGGGTGCCTGTAGTCCCAGCTACTTGGGAGGCTGAGGCAGGAGAATGGCTGAAGCCCAAAAGTTTGGGGTTGCTGTGAGCTGTGATGCCACAGCACTCAGCCCAGGGTAAGAGTTTGAGACTCTGCCTCAAAAATAAACAAATAAAATATTGCCTATAGAATTCTCTTTTTAGATTTTTAATACTATAACTATATCTCTCTGTGTTTATATACCTTTAAGATAACTTTATTAAAACCTACATATAAATCTATTTTAAAATCTTTAAAAATGTGTTAAAATTGCATGTTTAAAGGGAAGGATAACTTTAGATGAAACAGTTTACAACAGAAGCCACTGTGTAAGATTATTCCTAAAGAACTGCTACTGTTAATATGATATGCCGCGGACTTACAATAAAGGGCACAGGCAAAGAAAATAAAAATTAAAAAAAAAAATCCCCCTTTAAAACTTTTTTTAATAAGACAAACTACAAAGCAATACAGATGGGAGACAGTTGTGTCTAAAAAACTCAGACAAAACTAACCTTTATGATTGAGCACAAAACTTAGCCAAGAGCTAAGGCAAAGCAAGAAACACAGAGTTATATAGCTTTCATTATTTCATAAAAGGAAGCTCATCAATTTATTGAACTCAACTTTGGAAGGAACCAATCATTTATTGGATTTTATATTAGACTCCTTTATATGGTTATTTCTTACATGGATCCTCTTTCAAAGTCAAGGGTGCAAAGGACTTGTAGGTCTTTGATAGTTTCCATGGGAGCTAGTGCAATATAATCTGGATGCAGAACTTTCTAGTGATGGGGTTGATGTGACTTCTCAGACATCTACACATAAGAATTGATTGCTCAGTGTATGAGAAGAATGTGAGTGAATACAAAGGCTTCCGTGAGGTCAATATTGAGTGCCCAGAATCGCCCATCTGTGCTCACTGGCATCCAGTCACAATCCCCTCCTGGGTGCCTGGATGTCCCACCCTCTGCACTTCTGCTACTTTCTCTCTTGCTGCTCTCAGTATGGCTTCCTGAAGGGTGAGTCACAGGACTTTATTCCATTATTACTGGGTCCTAATGGGGCCTGAGTGGAAGGATGGCCCACACGTTATTCAGGATTCACATGCGGGAGCAGAGTCAGAGAGTCTACAGCCGTCTCTCGTGATCCTTTAAACGTGTACTTTCTCTTGAGCCAGGGGCAGTTGTTACCCACACATGGAGGATGGCTGGGGGCTGAGCTCTGCCCTTCTATTACTTCCATCCACCAGAATGTGTGGAGCTTCACATTCTGCAGTTTTTATTTTTAAAAATGACAGGTCATTTTTTGTTTTGCAAAAATGAAATTATGTTATACATTTAAATATTTTTTCCAAAGCCCACCTCACTGAGACGCCAAGGTTGGGGAGACATAGGCACCCAGTCCTCCAAAAACCACTTAAGAGAGAGACTAGCAGGCCCCTAGGCTTTTTCTTGAAACTCATTTTCCTGATTCATTCAATATAGCTGTAGAATAGTAAGATAACAATACAGGTGACCCGCCTGACACGCAGGTATTCTCAGCTGTTGATTGAAAAGAAAGCCTAAAGCTTTGCTGGCTGGGACTGTAGGAAGCAAAATTATGAATTTTCTAAGAAAATTGAAGAGCCAATTATATATTCTTACCTGGATGAAAGATCATCTCATCTCTACCCAGGGTGGATTAGAGAAGAATCTAAAAGCAGGACTAAGATTTTATTTTTTTTTTTTTGCAGTTTTTGGCCAGGGCTGGGTTTGAACCTGCCACCTCCAGCATATGGGGCCGGCGCCCTACTCCTTTGAGCCACAGGCACCGCCCTAGGACTAAGAAGTTTTTAGAAAATTGTTTCTTGGGTATGTCCAAATGCTCACACTGTTAAAGCGTCAAGGCTTCACCCTACAGAGACAAGAAAAGCCCTGGAAGAGTTTTTTGTTGTTGTTGTTGCAGTTTTGGCGGGGGGGCCGGGTTCAAACCCACCCTCCTCAGTATATGGGACCAGTGCCCTACTCATGAGCCACAGGTGCTACCCGCCCTGGAAGAGTTTTAACAAGATTTCTTTAAAATACCTGGTTTTGAAAGGCCACATTCTTTGACCAGCCAAGATGAGCTGTTTATGAAATACAACCTTCAAAAAAGCTAACCCCTTTACTGGGATTTCAGTGCACCTGGATGCTGAGGAGAGTTGCCCAAACTTAAGCATTTGGCAAACGGATATCAGATATGAAACTGAGCTGCCAGCAGATTCAGCTGCTTCCTGAGAACGTTACTGGCCTGTGGGAGGAAGATCATGTCATTAAAAGCCACTCGCCATGGAGGAACTCATGCTTATCTGAAGAGGACATCAAGTTTTCCAAATGTTATCACCTCAGAAGTTTGAAAGGACAGGACTCTAACATCACCTAGTGTTATGTATGGAGTTGAAACTTGGCCTATCCTGAGCCCATTTTTCTGTGCCTTAAGGTGGCTGTTTTATATATTTCCAAGTAGGATTGTTCCAGAGAGAACTTGTATTTAGGGAATCATAGATCAGTGGTTGATTAACAAGTTGCAAAAGTTTTCTTAAATAAGTGAAACTGAGGTAGCAGTAGCACACTGTAGAATAATTCGTTCTGCTTTACATGACCTGTTTGTCATGTCATATGTCACACTGAGAAGCGAGCTGGTGCTGGTGACAAGAGCTTGAATGTCCTCCCTCCCCCCCAAAAAAAACCATCCTGGAGAAACTGCGGATGTGTGAGGGTAGCCGGTCTGATCTGGAAACAAACAAGAAACAGAAGTCCCTGAGAGACTGAATATGGGTCCCAACGGGCTGGTGTGGAGAAGCGGGTGGGGCTGGCGGCAGTGGGTTGTGGACAGGCTCAAGCTTGCTCCTGCCAGCCTCCTGCACGCCTTGGGTCTGCCCCTGCCTGCCCTCTGCTGCCACAGAACTAGGCAGCGATGGCTCAGGACTCAAGAATGTCAGTGCCCAACCCTGCTGAGCCAGAAAGCTGCTGAAAACAAGCGGGCCTGTCTCCGGGCACTGGAGACATGGAACCTGGAGACCCCCCTTCTCCAAGGCTGCTTCTAACCCGAGGGTTTACAGAGGTCACTCTGAGCAGAACATGAGGCAGGGAGTGTGAAACTCTGTGGAGGGCCCAGAGGTTCTGTGGTTCCCAGGACCCTCCACACAGAGGTTCATTCCCTTAAACTGCCATGTGCCAGAGCCCGACTGTGGCTTCTTGGCTTCTCTTTAACACTGCCTGAGGGAAGCCCATGTGGTCAGGGATACCATGTATATGAGCTCCTAGGCCAAACGAGGACAGCCCTAAGGAGTGCAAACACACGACACAGAAGGCATCCTGCCGTCCAACAGACACCTCTGCCACTGTCCACCTGAACGGCCATTTCCTACAGGGCGCTGCTGGTCAGGCCCTAGCAAGGCTGGATGAGCCTCTGTGCCGACATCTGGACATTGTTCGTTCACTTCCAAGGCTACTGTCGTAGACAAGTCGGGGAACTGGACCCCATGGTATCGGTCAGGAACCCAGGGCACTCTGTGCACCCAGGGAAGTGTTGACTAACTCTAAATTTAGTCTAGAATAAAAATGCCTTGAAGACATAACCACTTTAATATAGGAAGATGTGTGTAACTTTGTAACCTGTGAGGGAGAATCTGACATGTAATAACATTGCTGATGTTTACTGTTCCTGTGAGAATAAAAAAACGACAATGGGAAAGAGGGCGCAGAACAGTTCTTTGAGGAGATATCCTGCTGCTCTCCGGAATTGCTGGCTGTTCTGTAAATAAAAGTGGAACTGATGATCTCGCACCCACTCCTCCTTGACTGTCTTGGGTGACAGGTAGACAGACTCGTTGGTTCAGCAACACCAAGGTTTGAATGTTTGGGTCTTGGCCAAATTCATATGTTGAAATCCTAACCCCCAAGGTGATTGTATTAAGAGGTGGGGCCTTTAAGAAGGTGACTATGACCTGGGGGAAGAGTTTTTGTGAATGGATTTGTGCCCTTACAAAATAAGCCCAAAGGAGCTTCCTCCCTCCTCCCTCTCTCCTCCCTCTTTCCTCTTCCTGCCACCATAGGAGGCCACAGTAAGCAGATGCGTCTATGAACCAGAAAGCCAGCCCTCACCAGACACCAATCTGCCTTGACCTTGGATGTCCCAGCCTTTAGGACTGTGAGAAAGCCCTGCAGTTCTACATGAGTCAGCCAGCCCCAGGTGTTTCATCAGAGCAGCCTGAACAAAGACACTTCTGGAAGCACAAGGGTTGGAATAAGTGGACCAGGAATTAAATTGGTATCACAAATAAGCTCACAGAGACACGGGAGTATAAAAGTAACATGAAACAGGAACAAGAAGTTATCGAATAAGAAGCAAGTAGCAGTTTTCAGCTCCTAACACACCCAGCTCCTAAGATCCAGTGAGATTCTCAGCACAGCAGTTGGAACTCCAGCCCCTTTTCCTGCCTTCCTGGTGTGAGCGAAAGGGATTTGCAGATAATGTCAAATCTTTCCGTCCTTGTTGTTTTAAAGATGTCCTGTGCACACCCCAACATTCCAGCCCTAGGCCCTTTTCCTCACCTCAGCATTGGAGCTGCACACCTGTGGGTGCACACTGAGGTGGAGCCTGGTTCACTGCTAACATACAGTGAACCTTCTTTATGCCCCAGCCTAGAAACCTAGCAGCTCCTGTCATCAGCAGGATGGAAGTCGGGATGTGGGAGGCTCTTCACACACGGCCCCAAACCTCCTTCCCACCTACACCTCCTGAGATTCTTCTCAGAACACTTTATAATCTAGAGCTGTTGTTCTAGCTGCCTGGAGCCCCCTGAGGAGGAGAACGGGGAGAAACTGCTGTGGTTGGCTGGCCCGTCCACACAGGCCAGGAGGTGCGGCGTGCCGTGAGTTAAAGAGCCTCTACAGGATGCTCTTGTGACTTGTGTCTTTGAAAATGCTGTGGTCCCTGCCTGGAAGGTTGTTTCCACCCCAGCTGCCCATGGAACTCCTATGCATCCAGTGCTCTTTCTCAGATGCATCTCTTCTCCCCTCCCCAACCCCAGCCCCTTGACAGCAAAGTGTCTGCTTTTCTCTGTGACTGTGGCTATGGTGCTGGGGTCACTTGTGCACTGATGTCACTCCAGCTGTGAGCTCCTGAGGGCCAGCAACCAAGTTTTGCTGTGGGATGTGGGATGCCTGGCATATAGATGTCCTTTAATAAAGCTTAATTAATTACTTAAATATACGTGTCTAACTGGCTAATTAGTTATTATGGACAATTCACACAGTCCCAGAGGACCTGTGGGGTGGTTCTTCAGAATTCTTGCCCTGAATTCTGAAGAGTGGGGAGGGGGGGAGGGGTAGAGAGACACAAGTAAGATTAGCTTCACCTGGCTCATCCTGGGGACGGGGGACACAGCTTGACTACAGGTCCTTGTCATGTCCCCCCCACTGGCCTGCCTATTTTCCAGGCTGAGGCTGTTGCCAGATTCCTTCTCGGGGCAGAGGCTTCCTGCCCAGCAGTGCTGGTCAGTCTCCCTCTGGACCCAAAGGATGACCTTATTCCAACATCACTAGGGCTCTGCAGGGGGAGCCTTCTAGTTCTTTTGCAGGCAACACCTGACCTGTTTGGCCAGAGTGAGTGATTTTAGTGCAGTTCTGCACTTATTTTAGGGTCAGGGTCACCCAGAATCAACCCGTGCACCCTGGGTGCCCCCTGCCCACTCACATCTCACTGCACCTTCCTTCTGCAGATTCCCGGTGCTGCGCCTCTCTGCTCCAGAGACTTATTCTTACCTGCAGTTCTCCACCCCTCCCGGTGGGGCAGTGAGCACCTGCTATCCTGTGAAAACCCAGTTCAGGCCTCTTCTGACCCCCCAGGCTCTGCCACTTCTGGCCCCAGGGAGCACTGGCCACTCCCTGCTGTGGCCTTCTCTCTCAGCACCGTCACTCCACAGTGATCCTAGCTGCCAAGATCCCCACCATGAGGCCAGGACAATCAGGGCCAAAGGGCCAGGTCCTTCCGCTGTCACAGGAAACAGTCTTTATCCCAAGCCTGAGACACCAGCCCCCTGTGGCACCACAGGGTCAGGAAGGTGGGCTGTGTGGTCCTGCTGAGTATAGATGATCAAGGGCCAGTGTGCAGGTGGCCAGCTGAGGGGGTAAGGGGTGAGCTGGGCTGGCTGCCCAAGACCTAGGGCTCTCTAGGCCATGGGGCCTCTGGCTGTGACTCTCAGACCTGTCCCAGGAATTTATCTGTTCTCAATGACAACATGCAGCTTCCAAACAGTTCTCTCTTCTCTTTACTGCTAGAGAAAGGATATAACTAGGAGCACAAGAATATTTGCAAAATAAATTAAGGTCTTTCTTTCAAAGAACACAAACATCCTTAGCAGGGAATAGAGGCCACCTGTGGCTAACAATGAGCGACAATAGCTCAACCCTCAGAGAAAAGGAGCCAAGTGCTGTGACAACATGCCAGCCTGTCATCGGAAGAGCTTTGGAGCTAAGATCCTCAGCTGGAAGGCAAAGGAGATGAAGAATTGGAGAAAACAGTACCCACTCTTTGAAGGCATTTCTTCCATTAAAAGTTGTTATTCAAGAGTCATCTGCTTTAGGAGCTAATATTAAGTTCTTCTCTTTCAGAAAAGAGATCAATCTTTAAAAATTATGGACAGAAAAGCTTTTGGAACTCCCTTCACCTCCATAAAAGCTAGCTTTGGTTTCAGCCTTCCCATTCAGGCTGGGTGGCCATGGCACGCTTAGCACCATGCAGTAGGATTCCTAAAACTACAGAAACAAGCTTTTGAAAATGAGCTTTATCTCTTGAAGGTAAACTTAGCAAAATGGTAAAAACCTAGCTCTCACTATGTGCTCGGCCCTATTCTAAATGCTTTATATGGACTAATTTACCTGCTCTTTCAACAGCCTTGTAGTGAACTATGGTTATGGTTTTAGATAAGGAACCTGAGGCAGAGGAAGACTAACTTGCCCTGGGTCAGGCAGCTGGAGAGGTGAAGCCAGAGTTTGAAGCAGCAGCAGTCAGGCTGCACAGCCACCTTTAACCAGCACATGACCCTGCCCTTGGCGTGGAGGTCATGCACACAGCAGGGTATGCAGGATGAAAAGAGAGGTAGCCCCCTCATGGAGGGGCTGTGGGAATGCTACATGGGGTTCTTGGGGTGACTACTTATGGGTGAGGATGGCTGAGGCAAAGGAATGAAGGGAGGAGACCCTGGAGCACCCATCTGGTGGGGGCTCAGTTCCAAGAGGCTATTGCCAGGGTGGGTGATGACCAAGAGCAGCCCGGGGGCCAGTGAAGATGGGATGAAGAGAACTCCACAGGTCAAAACTAAAGCAGTCCATAGAGCAAGTGAAAGCCAAGATGAACTCTGAAGTTTGGGAGCTGGACAAGAGCACAGGATGACAATGTGCCGGAGGCCATGGTGTCAGCCAGGCATGAGGAGGGGGCCTGGGCCAGGGGTGACAGGGACAGGAGCAGTTTGCAGTCTGGGTGCCACAGTAAAGACAGCACTGCTGAGAGCTGGACCAGGGAGAGTCCACAGGAGGATGTGGTCTGGGGGTGTCCTGCTTGGTTCTGAGTTCCTGTCTGGGAGCTCAGGGGTCAGCTTCTCTCCCTCAAACATCCCGAGGAAGAACTTCCCTCCTGAGGTGCCGTGCTGGGTCACAGACAACCTCCCTGCGGTGCCAGGTCACAGAGAACCTCCCTCCTGAGGTGCGGTCCCGGGTCACAGAGAACATCCCTCCTGAGGCGCTGGTCCCGAGTCACAGAGAACCTCCCTCCTGAGGCGATGGTGCTGGGTCACAACACAAACCTGCCACCACATCATGCCCTGCAAACTTGGGGCACTAAGCGAACACTAAACTATAAAGCAGGAGTATAGAAACCATTAGCAACATACAAGCTGTCCTGACATGTCAGTGTGGAGGTTTCCTAGGTGAATACTTCCCTTTCTGACTACCAGGTAACATCATCATACAAACAAGAAAGGCTTCTCCTTATTCCTGGCTGGTCCCTCTCAGACTAGTGAGGAGGCACCTCTCTCTCTCTCTCTCTGTATTTCAATACGTCAGGTACGCAATGGTCTGCTGGTTGACCCCATAATGTCCTCTAGTTTAGGCGATTTATAGATCTGGTTTCTTGTGGGGGTCACTGTAGGGCCTAATCTGAATAGGCCTCTCAGGAGAGCTGGGAAGTTATTTGCATAAGAATCCCAAGGTTTCTTGGAAGGACCTATAAAGAGGACTTCCGAGCAGCTTAAAGGGAGAGTCTCCACATTTAGGGCCCAGCTACCCACAGGGAGACTCTAGCTGAACCCCAAAGAACATGTTGAGAAATCTAGTGCCCCCCCCCGGAAGAGAGCCAGTCAACACATATCCTGCTTCTGACGGCACCTCAGGTGGGGCAGCTGCTGTGGTGCCCTGAGTAGGCAGAAGCCTCCTCACTTCCTCGGAGACCTGGCCTAGAGAGAAGGGATGTGTATGCGTGAGCCAGATACGCGTGCAATTGATTTCCATTATATTTAGTTAAAAACATTTCTTAAATAGAATATTATTCAGCCATAAAAATGGATGCTTTACATGTTTTGTATTGACCAGGATGGAGTTGGAGAACATTCTTCTTAGTAATGTATCACAAGAATGGAAAAGCAAGTGTCCAATGTGCTCAATACTAATGAAACCAATAAACACCCACGTAGGAGAAAAACTCCAACTCAAGTGAGGGGAATGTAGGAGGAAGAAGAGCGGAGAGGGGGAGGGAAAGGGATGGGGGTGCTCTCACCTAACTGGCGCAAAGTAAGGGTGCCCGGGTGAGGGGCACAACTACAACTTGGACTTTACCTAACAAATGCATACAATATAACCTAATCATCTTTGCCCTCATATTAATCTAAAAATTGTTTTAAACCCACATGTCTTAAGCACCTGGGGAAGTTAGGGTGAGAGAAAAGACCAACAGGTGTGATCTGTGCCTTCAAAGACTCTTAGAGTCCAGGGAGGGAGAGGGACGTGGCCCATCAAAACCAGGGCAGTGGTTGATTTTTCTCTTACTGCCTTGTGTTTTCCTGGTAGCCTGAGTCTTCTGACATTGTGAAATGTCTCCCTTTGTTTCTAATAATTTTCTTTGAAGTCTACTTTCAGATAAAACTATTGTTTGTGTGGTATATCTTTTTGTAAAATTTTTACTTTACAGACTTAATTTTTAAAACTTTTTGACTTTTATAATAACACGGCTTAAAACATAAACACATTGCACAGCAGTATAAAAATACTTCCTTATTTCGTATTAGCTTATGTACAACGAATTTAATAAACAGTATTATCAGATTTTTTTTTTACACATTTTAGCTCATTAAAGTCTGAATTAACTGTTCCAGATTTTCTTTTCTGTATTTGGAAATAAGTTTCGTAAAATCAGTGTCTTTTTGATACACTATGAGATCATGGTTTTTGTTTTACTAAAACAAGAAGCACTTTTATCTTTTGTTTTTCAGGGATGGGATTAACATTTAATTCTGTGTTTACATTCTTTATCACTGTTATCCAATGCTCGTTTTATGTTACTTTATAAACAGGCTTACATGTAACAGAATAAGTGTCTGTTTATGTAAAAAACAAACAAACAAACAAAAAAAAGTTTTCTTTATCTCGTTTTAATATATGTTTTTTCTACTTTAAAATTTTATTTTTTCCTTTTTAAAAGACTGGTAGCACAACAGGTTTGCTACAGCTGCTTCCCATCAACACGCATGTAATGTGTTACACTACAACACTAGGATATTACAACAGCTGCACTGCTAGGCATAGGAACTTCTGGGCTCCATCATAATCTTACATATGAGCGCTGGTGTATACGCT
The DNA here is from genome assembly GCA_963574355.1 of Loris lydekkerianus. Classification (NCBI taxonomy): domain Eukaryota; kingdom Metazoa; phylum Chordata; class Mammalia; order Primates; family Lorisidae; genus Loris; species Loris lydekkerianus. The sequence continues at coordinate 26,840 of CAUYPK010167461.1, forward strand.
GTCTGCCAATGACTGAAATGTTGCTATGCAGCACATGACTACTTACACCGTCTTCAGATACTGTATTTTTCATAGTTTTCTTAGTGGTTGCTGTAGATATTACAGTATATACACAGAACTTATCATAGTCTACCAGTATTGAAGTTTCCAACTTGGGTGAAGAATAAAAACTTTACTTCCATCTTGGTTCCTTTACTTTCCTCACTTTCTAGATATAATTGTCTTAAGTATTTTCTCCACATTTATTGAACACCACTTTATATGGTATTATAATTTTTGCTTCAGCCATCAAGTATGATTTAAGAAACTCATGAGAAGTAGGATAGTCAATCTACCCCCATTCTGATGTTCTTTCTTCCTTTTTGAAATTTCGAGCCTTCTTCTGTTACCTTTTGTTTTTTTAAACACAGGGTCTCCTTCCGCTTCCCAGACTAGAGTGCATCATCGTACCTCACAGCAACTTCAAACTTCTGGGTTCAAGCAATCCTCCTGCCTCAGCCTCCCAAGCAGCTAGGACTACAGACATGCACCACCACTCCCTGTTAAGTTTTCTATTTTTTGTAGAGATAGGTATCTCACTCTTGCTCAGGCTAGTCTTGAACTTCTGACCTCAAGTGGTCACCCCAACTTAGTCTGTGCTAGGATTACAGGTGTGAGCCACTGAGCATTTATTCCTTTTCTTTGTTGTTGTTTTTGGATACAACTTTTAGACAACACCTTTCATATCAAAAAGATATTTTTGCTTGATATACATTGAATTTGTGGCTGACAATCCTTTTCTTTTCTTTAAATACTTCAAAAATGTTATACCAGTTCTTTCTGGTTTCCATACTTTTAGATACGAAATTCACTGTCGATCCAGGAGCAAGATGGCGGCTGAGTAACAGCTTCCCTGCAAGGGGGCACGGTGAGTCTGGGGAGATAAGACTCCAGGCATCTCTGCCTGGTGGGATCTGCCTATAATCATCCCTTTGAGGATACAGGGAGTCAGCAAGGGACTTCTGGACCCCAAGAGGAGGACAAAAACAGTGGAAAACTGCCAACTGGTTGCGGGTGTTCAATCGACCTAATCCTGCCAACAGCCGTAAGTACAAGCAGCAGTGAGACTGCAAACCGGAAAGGCCATACCGGTGAACAGTTTTGGTGTTTTTGGACTTGGCACTCAGATGAACTGCCTTGGGGAGAACTTGAGCAACAGTGTAGAGAACTTTGGACATTGTCTAGTGCCCCAGACCGAGCCGGTGAGCCAGACAGAGCTAATAGTGTTTGGCTATGGGCCGCAGGGAGCCATTGTGAGAGAACTGCCTTGGCAAGCTCCGCCCTCAGGGTTGCAGAGCAAGGATCGGGCAGGAGCTAGTAACCTAGTGACTGAGCTGCCTAAAGGTGGGAACTGAGCTGCCTTACAGCCTTAACCCTCAGGGGCAGAGTGAGACTGGTTTTTGCACACTGGAGCCTCGGGCTGTTGCCCTGGGTAGAGTGCCGTGGCATTACAGCACATAGCAACCTAAAACTTGTGGGCTTGGCGCTGCCCAGACCTCCATAAGAGCTGCCATGACCCCCAACCTGCGACCTACACCCACCGGGCCTCCACATGCCCTGACCAGGAAATGCAGGAGCCATGCAACCCTGCGTCCTCCCTCCTATACCTTCCCTGCCTCCACACCAGCCCGCTCATCTGGCCAGGGACTCTGGTAGCCACATGCCCTCTGGAGCCCTCCCTGCTTCTGCGCAGAGCCCTTCTCCTGGCCAGAGACTGCTGGAGCCTTGGGCTCTCTGTGCCAAAGTCACTGGGCACCAGACACTCCCAGAACCGTGTGCACACCTCCCACCCTGTTGCTGATCCGGGTGTGTCACACTCTGGAGCTGCTTCCACAACCAGAACTCCCTGACTGGGGTATCCCCCGAGGAACTATACAGAGTCACTCCCTACAAAGATCTGGCAACAATAGAGTGATCCTGCTGGGGTCTAATCTTGGAGACACCTCCCCAACTCTGAAAATGGCCAGAGGCAACAGTGAAAAATAATCATGAGGCAAAATCAACAGAAAAACTCTGGCAATATGAATTATCAGAGTAGATCTACTCCCTCAAGGATCAATGGGGCAGACACAGCACAAGATCCCATGCACAAACAAATAGCTGAGATGTCAGAAATCAAATTCAGAATCTGGATAGCAAATAAGATTAAATTAGAATTCCAAGCAGTAACCCAAAAGAGATCTCAAGATTTCAACAAATTCAAAGACCAAATGACCAAAGATTTTGACACATTGAGACAAGAAGTTGCAGCCCTCAAATATCTGAGAAACACAGTAGAATCCCTCAGTAACAGAATGGAGCAAGCAGAAGAAAGGATTTCTGACATTGAAGACAAAGCTTTCAAACGCTTTTAAACTCTCAAAGAGGAAGAGAAATGGAGGGCAAAAACAGATCACTCTCTCAGAGAGCTCTGGGATAATTTGAAGAAAACCATATTCATCTTATAGGGATACCCAAAAATGACCAAGTGGCTTCACAAGGTACAGAGTCTCTCCTTCTCCATGAGATTATGAAGGAGAACTTTCCAGACATGCCTAGAGATTCTGAAATTCAGACAGCAGACAGTGTCAGAACTGCAGCATGACTCAACACAAATAAGCCATCCCCCAGACACATCATAATCAATTTCCCTAAAGTTAATATGAAGGAGAAAATACTGAAAGCATCCAGATGAAAGAAAGCTATCACCTACAAGGGCAAGAATATTAGAATAACTGCAGATCTCTCTGCTGAAAACTTTCAAGCCTAAAGAGGATGATCACTGACTTTTAATCTCCTAAAACAAAATAACTTTCAACCCAGGATCTTGTACCCAGCTAAATTGAGTTTCATTTTTTGACGGAGAAATTAAATACTTCAATGATATTCACATGCTCAAGAAATTTGCCATAACTAAAACAGCTCTCCAGGATATTCTCAGACCTATCCTCCATAAATAAAGGCCAGCGTAATCCTCCACCACAAAAGTAAACCCACCCAGAGAATTTTGATCAAATTCTAACTTCCACAGTTGCAAAAGGATTAAAAATGTTCACCAGACTCTCAAAAGGCTTATCAATATTCTCAATTAATGTGAATGGTTTAAATTGTCCTCTAAAGACAGCCTCCAGAGGCTGACTGGATACAAAAACTCAAGCCAGATATCTGCTGCATCCAAGAATTGCATCTTACATTAAAAGACAAATACAGACTCAAGGTGACGGGATGATCATCTATACTCCAGGCAAATGGAAAGCAGAAAAAAAGCAGCCATCGCAATCCTATTTGCAGATGCAATAGGCTTTAAACCAACCGAAATAAGTAAAGATAAGGATGGACACTTCATATTTGTTAAAGGTAATACTCAATATGATGAGATTTCAATTATTAATATTTATGCACCCAACCAGAAAACACCTCAATTTATAAGAGAAATTCTAACAGACATAAGCAACTTGATTTCCTCCAGTTCCATAGTAGTTGGAGATTTTAACACCCCTTTAGTAGTCCTGCATAGATCCTCCAAAAAGAAGCTAAGCAAAGAAATTTTAGA
>CAUYPK010167466.1:0-22035 GCA_963574355.1 Loris lydekkerianus
ATACTTTACTAAGAAGAATATGTTCCAGCTCCATCCATGTAAACATGAAAGAGGTAAAGTCTCCATCTTTCTTTAAGGCTGCATAATATTTCATGGTGTACATGTACCACAATTTATTAATGCATTTGTGGATTGATAGGCACTTGGGCTTTTTCCATGACTTAGCAATTATGAATTGGGCTGCAATAAATTGAGCCTGTGGGCATTTCTGCAAGCCAGCACTTACATCAGAAAAGCACATTGTCATTTGTCACTTAGCAAACTCCCCGTATAACTGCCACCCAGTTCAAGAGCAGTGTGACCCGTCCCCAGCGAGCCCTGTACCTTCTCCCATTCCTTTCCTAGACCCCAGGAACCAGCTTCCTGATTCTCAACCCAACAGGTTAAGTTAGCATCTAATATTTGGCTCACAAATATGACAATTAAAAAGATACAAAGTGTATGCTGATTAATTTCTACTTGCAGGTAACATAAAAATGCTGTAGGAACATAAGTTAAAAGACAAACTAATTAGAAACGCCCACGTTCACTTCCTTTGCCACTGTCTGTGCTGTCTGCTCAGTACTGCCCCCTTCTCACCCTGTGGGGCAAGATGGTCACTGCTTCCTTGGCCCTCCAGCCCACCTGGGGGCTCTGGGCCAGGTGGCCCTGGGTGGTCTGAGCGCTGAGTGCTGTGCGTGGAGACCTGCCCTGGCCCCTTATTGAATGAGAGCTGCTGTGTTACTCCCCCTCCCTCCTTCCACACCTCCTTTTTCATCCTTCCCTGCACCAACTTTTTCCTTCACTCTCAGCCTCTGATGGTGCATTTTGCCCGGACAGACCTCACTCTCTCAGGACCACAGTGCTGCCCTGATGCACGACTATGCAGCCTCCATGGACAGCGCCGACCAGGAGGACACCTCGGCCCACCTGGATGTGGCCACGGCCTCTGCCCTGCCTGAGGAGGACGAGCCAGCCCAGGCCCCCCTGGCCCTCGAGCCCCAGGAGAGTGAACTGGACTCCTGGGACCTGGAGAAGGAGCCTCAGGCGGCATGGAGCGGCCCCACCCCGCTGGACCCCGATGGGGACGAGCTGTCGGAGAGCTCCCTGAGCGCCTCAGAGCTGGGTGCTGCCAAGAAGCGTAAAGGTACCTGCACCACTGGTGGCCTGGCTCTCCTGCCAGCTTCTGAGCTTAACTTTCGTTCTCATCTCCTGCTTTCCTTCCCTTTGTGCTCTGCAGACTTCATCCCAGCCTCACTCTCCTCCCCCAAATCCCCATCCTGTGCTGAGTGTTTAAGCCTGTTAGAGTCCACGGGAGGCACGTTTGGAATCCTCCCGTACCAGGTACCACCGTCTGCATCTGGGGCCAGCCGGCGTTCCTGCCTGCAGGCGCCCCTTCCCCATCGGGAGTCCATCCCCCTGGCTCTCTGGGGGTCACCGAGAGCCACACCTGGCGATGGGGCCAAAGAGACCCAGAGCAGAGCCAGGCAGAGACTAGATCTCCTTCAGCAGCAGGTCTTGACACCTCTGCCCGTCTACAGCTCAGGCTTTTCCCTCGACTAAAGCAAAACCAGAGCTCACCATCTGAACCCTGCAGGGTCTGGGGGAGGGGACCTCCCTACAGTAGCTAATCGTTAGCTTAATGTGCACACAGTAATGAGGCAATCATTCTATTAGAATAACGTTTTTTAGTTAGTACCAAACTGTCGCTTTAAAATGATAAATGTCTTGATCTGTGTGCAGTTTTACGTGGACAGTGCCTCAGCGTCCTGGAACCTACACACATGTGCTGAGGGAAACTGTCTGGGGCGGGAGTTGGTTCTAGACATGTGACTCCAAGAGCCCCGAAGGGAACGTGTGTACTCCCTGGGCCCACTGAACACCCCCATCCAGGGAGCATCAAGGATGGCCCTGTGCACCGCAGAGGACAGGGCTGGGGGTGGGGGCTGCCACTGGGCCGTGCATGGCTCTGCCGCTTGTGTCGGGCTCTGAGGCCCTCACAGGACGCTGGGGCTCCCTGGAACTGCCCACAGAGGGGCAGTCTCAGTCATTGAGAGCTCAGGGCTTTGGTGAGCTGCCCTGATGTCACCTTCCTTGCCACAGGCCAGTGTTTCTGTCCCCCGGGGAGTGCAGACAATATCTGGAGACGGTTGTCATGCTAGGAGTTGGGAGTGCTGCTACCAGCTAGTGTGTGGGGCCAGGGCTGCTGCCTGCCACCCTGCCATGCATGGATACCCCCTCTCACACAGGCAGCCTCCCTGCAGCGCGTCTGTGGTGCCGTAGGTGACAGCCATGGGCTCTTCAGCCTCGTCACTCTCCTCACTTCCTACTTGGTGTCTGTGCTGTGGCTGTTCTCCGGTGGCCCCGCCCGTGTGGAGGAGGAGAGTGACAAAGGAGGGGAGCGTCCCCAGAGCCCTGGGGGCTGTCCCCTGCTCACTGACCCCTGTGTTGGGCTCCCTGACCCCTGTGTTGGGCTCCCTGGCCCCTGTGACAGAGCCTCTGCACGGGTTGTGTCACCTGACACACTCATACCTCCAGCCTATTCTTTGTCTTGGGACCTTTGCAGCCTGGGTGGGGGAGGCTATAACCGATGCCGTGGGTGGGCGCAGCGTGGGCGTCTCTTCCTCCACCTGAGGGTCCGGTTCCTTTCGTCCTGGCAGAGCCTTCCCCCTCCCCCGGCCATCTCACTCTGAAATGCCAAGCCCCATTCACCCCATTCATCCAAACATCAGTGTCCCCCGCTGGCCACTCCTCCCTGTGGCTTTCCTTCCAGAGAGCTTTTCCCTGGGTTTCTACCCATGCTGTGTCAGCCACCCTGTTCTCTCCCTTCCCTGGCTGGGCGGGTGAGCACCCTTTGGGGACACAGGGCACATACCCTGGGGTGCTTCATGTTCCCCCACTCTAAGGCTTGGCACCTCAAAGTTTACTCTGTGGCACCTACTGCATCGCCCCTGGGGTTTTTTAAAAGGACACATGTGGCTGCAGTTTTAGAATTGCTTTCTCATTCCAATTTTTTTTTTTTTTTTTTTTTTTTGCAGTGTTTGGTTGGGGCTGGGCTTGAACCCACCACCTCCTGCATATGGGGCCGGCACTCTACTCCTTTGAGCCACAGGCGCCGCCCTCATTCCAGTGTTTTCACAGTAGCTGGTACTTAGCATCTCCAGGAGATGTTGTCAGAATCTTAGATGATACTGTGGTAACGGTGCCAAATAGTTTTCATTTTCCACCAAAAATGTTTTGCAACTGTTGAGATAAGAAGCAACTCTGTGGAGTTTCCTCTCCGTTTTAGACTCAGGCTCATTTTTGTTTTTTGTTTAAGGGCTGCCTGTGTCCTCCGTCACAGCAAGCAGCTTGTTCTAGGCTTCAGAAGGTCTGCCTTGGAATTCTTCTGGGATTTTGCTGGTTGGGAATGTTCATGTTGTGATGCTATAGCGAACACAGGAATTTTATTCCCCAAATTTAGGTTTAGTTTTAGTTTAAGAAACCATTGAAGAGGGAGGTCTTGAAAATAAAAAATGGAGCAGTAGCAAAGCTTGCCCAGCATCCCGCCGCCTTGGCGAGAGCTGCCGCCCCCCGGCCCGGTGCTGCGTGTGCATAATTCTCCCCTCTTATTTCTCTTCATCTCATGCTCATTCCCTTTAACTTAAGAGGATCACTATGCCAACAAGAATTAATTGCCTACACAGTAAGTTATTTTTGTCTTCTATTTTTAAATACCGCGTAGCCATCCTGGGGAAAGGCCTGTAGCCAGCAGCAAGTTGCCTGCCTGCCTCCCTCTGCTCCTGCCCCGCTCCGCCTTGACCCTCCCAGATCTCTAGCGTTCCCTGCTCCTTCTCAGAGTGCTCTGCTCACATTAGTGTAGCGGCGAGGGTCAGGAGAGGACGCTCGTGATGTTGCCTGACGTGACCAAGAGTCCTCACTGTGACACCTACCGTTCCCTTCCTTGTCCTGCAAATCTAAAAAGCTGTCACTTCTGTAAAAGGACTGTCCGGGGTTTCAGCTGAAATCCAAGGCTGTCTGTGGGGTAGCAAGTACAATTCCTGTTTAAGGTTGCTTTTGGTCATTGTTGTCCTCCCTACTGGTTTTTTTTGTTTATTTGTTTGTTTGTTTTGAGACAGTGTCTCACTTTGTCGCCCTCAGTAAACAAAGTGGTATCACAGTTCACAGCAACCTCAAACTCTTGGGCCCAAGTGAATCTCTTGCCTCAGCCTCCCCATTAGCTGGGACTACAGGCGCGCCCCATGACACCCAGCTATTTTGTTTTTTAGAGGCAGGATCTCGCCCTTGCTCAGGCTGGTCTTGAACTCCTAACTTAAACAGTCTGCCCACCTCGACCTCCCAGTGTGCTGAGATTACAGGCGTGAGCCACCATACCCATCCCCTACCTACTGTATTTTATAAGACGGATTCCTCAATTAGCTGTTCCTGTCTGCTAGACTCTGTAGACACAAACAGATAAATCTGGAAGTACTTACGACATGGAGCTATAATAAAGAACAATTATTTTTTTATTCCCTTGTATATAAGTTTATACCTAAGCCATCTAGTGAATTCTTTTTAACCTTGCTAGAACCAGCAAAGGGCTTTTCTTTTTCTTCTGCTCTTCATATTGAGAACCTTGTTATTTTTTTCTTATTTTTGCCTTTCTTTCTTCTTCTTCTTCTTTTTTTTTTTTTTTGAGAACCTTGGTTATTTGAAGTTTCACATACCTTTCTCTAGCCTGTATCTTCAGGATTCTTTCAGATTGTGGATAATCTCGCCTCATGCCTGTTGGTGTAGAGAAGGTCACCTGGGATAAAGTGATCAGGCTTCATCAAATCAAAACAGCCACAGTTGCTCTTGCCAAAGGGTCACCAGTTCCATGGGCTCAGTGGCAAGTGTGACGCACCTGTATGCAGCCATCCGGTCAGTCAGGGTCCTCCAGAGACAACCAAGAGGTGATAGATTTTAAAGAATTGGGTCATGCAATTGTGGGCTCTGACAAGTCTGGAATTTGCAGGGCAGGCGGAAGGCAGAGAGGCCTCGGTGGGAACTGTTGCTCAGTCTTCAGGCGGAATTTCTTCTTTCTGAGCAACCCCATTTTTGCTCTGAAGGCCGCTGGCTGAGTGGACGAGGCCCAGCCGTCGTGCAGGTGCTCTCCTCGCCCCATGCCGACTGCTGCCTGTGTAATTCCATCTATGAAACAATTTCCTGGCAGCATCTTGATCAGTATTTGATCACTGGGTGTTGTGACCAGGCTGACACAGAAAACTAGTGGTCACTGTCACAGTTGGCCGAGGTGGGAACACAGTGGCCCCGGCCCTCACACCCATGTTGGGGCAGCTGTGTCATTGTGCTAAGCACATCTGTGGCCAGGCTCATCCAGCTTTGCTTACCCCAGACGTAATAACACCTAGCAGCCAAGTTCAGACAGACTTTGAAGTTGTTCTTTAGAATAAAAATTGAAAAGCTTCTGTTAGTGATTCTGCACAGGGGATGAGCCAGACCACTGACCCAGATAGCCTGTGTTGCTAGAATGTCCCCTTCTGCCCAAACCGCCCCACCTCTCTGGACATGTCATGCGTTCTGAGAACCCTGGCCGAGTCCTTGCTGGAGTAGACTGCTGTGCTCCGGGAGGCCCTGAAGTCTTTCACCCAACTACACTCCCTGGAGGCTCTTCTCCACAGGCCACAGATGTGTCCTTCTTTTTAGACTGCTGGTGGCCCCTTCTTAGGGGTGGACACCATCATCTTCCAGCTCAGACACTGTCCTTAGCAGTGCCAAAGAACAGAGCGTGAGAGCCAGGAAGTCTGGTGTTGCCCCCTCCCCTCGTTAACAAGTGTGTGACCTCAGATGGTCACCCTCCAAACCACAGTCCCCTCAGTTGCTTTCTGTTTATCTAACAGACACATTTAAAATCCAGCTGGGAGGAAACAATGACCAAAACACCCTTAGGGACTGCAGGACAAGACCTTTCCTTTCTCAGAGGTTGTTTGGAATGTGCCCGGACTACCAGCCCATGGAATTGTAGAGCTCAGCCCCTCACCCCCCAGGGCCGTCCTCCATACAAGGGGCTGATGTCATCCCCACAGAAGCCAGGGGCAGTCTTATCAAGTTAAGGGAAAGCACATGAAGGACTTCGGGAAGATTTGCACGAGGTTCTTGGCACAGCCAACCTGCTCCAGAGGTCACGAGTGAGGGTAGACGATCAGAAGATGGCCCTGTCACAGGCTCTCCATGCTGACTGTGGCACATGGGGGCAGGCACAGGGCTTGCTGGGGCAGGTAGTGCCAGGCTGCAGCCATGCAGACCTCCTAGCCTACCAATTTCACGTGCAGGCCGAAATCCTTGATATTTCTTAATATGACAATAATTCGAATTTTAGGCAGTTACAGTGCAATTTCACTTAAATGAGTTACCGCAACTGTTCAAAACTGTACAGATTCTTTTCTGAAAATCTTCTGAACACAGTCACGCCCTTCCTGTCTCCATGTTCCGGTTCTTTCTGCTTGGGCAACCCAGCCTCCTTCAGAGCAAGGCACATGCACTGCAGGGGGCTGTGTCTATCCCCACAGCCCTGTGGTCTGCACGCCCCTGAGAGGGTGACTTGCCGGGCAGCACGAGAAAGTGGCCATGCTGCTCCCTTGACTCTGCTCTGCCCTGCAGATGCTCTGAGTACTTGTGGCCGAGTTTGGATGGACTCAGGCTGGTAGTTGTCACCCCCTATGGCACGTTGGAAAGATCTGGGATCTTTTGAAAAATGCTCATGCCTGGTGTCTTCCCGGCCCACCTTGTGCGGGGTTCCTCAAGGTGGCCCTGGGCATCTGCAGTTTCTGAAAGACGCTGCTCATAGAAGCAGGTCTCAGGTCTGAGGACATGGCTGTGCTGTGCTCCCCACCCCCAGTCCTGCCAAGTGGCTAACAGGATTCCAGGGACATCTCTGGATCCTTATGCTCCCCTCACCTTTTGTGGCTGTGTTACTTCCTGGGGCCATAACAAAGCACCCCAGATGGGATGGTGGGGATCACCAGGAACGCGCTCTCTCGGGGCTGGGGCTGGGGCTGAGGCCAGCCGTGCTCCTTCCTCTGGCATCCTGGAGGAACCTGCTGCAGGCCCCTGTTCAGCTTTACTGACAGTCTTTGGTGTTCCTCGGCTTCTGGAAGCATCACTGTGACCTCTGCCTTTATCTCCCTGTGTCTCTTCATGTCATTTACCTTCTGCGTCTGTTTCTAAGTCCCCCTTTTTATAAGGACAGCAGGCATTGTGGGCTAGGGGCTCACCCTAATCACTTTAACTTGATTCCATCTGCAAAGGTCCTATCTCCAAATAATGGCGCATTCTGAGGTTAGGACTTTGACATACGGATTTTGAGGGGACACAGGTCAGCTCATAACACTGTCCTTGCCAGCCTCGGGCCCTGGCTCCGGCTCTATGTCAACATCACTACCTAAGTCCCTAGGTCCGCAGGGGAGGGGCTGGTGTGCTCACTCTCCCTGGGGGTGGGGAGGAGTGATATTAGAGCACCCAGGGGATGCCAGGGGTCCTCGCCTCTGTTCCAAATGTAGGAGCTTGACATTCATATGCCCTGCAGGGACTCCAAGGTTGGCCCAGGGCAGATCAGAAACACTCCTTATGCCTCCTCATCACTGCCCAAACTGAGGTCCCCTGGTGGGCTCAGAGCCCCTTGCAGCTGGGGGTTCCTCTGCCTGGGAGCACCCGTCACTGTGCCTGGGGCATTCTCCCAGCACATGCCTTCACCCACTTCACCAGGGCACCTGCATCTGCCCCTCTGGCCAACCTTCAAAGTTTTATCCTGCCAGTGGTCATGACTGGGCCAGGTAGCACACCCCAGTGGATGGTTTTTCACAACACGCTGCATTTCTCTGGGTTGTGCTGAAGGTGGAGCCATCAGGACTGCTACCCAGAGTGAAGTCACGTGTGCACTTTGGCCATTTAACCCCTTTCCTTTCCCTGAAGCCGTGGCACATGGGCTTCCAGCTTCACATAGTTGCAAAAGCGTTCTAATGATCGTAATAAGCAATGTGGTTATAGTTTAAAGAGAGTTTTAAAATATTTATTTTATGGCAGCATTGACCAGATTAAAGTCAGTCTCTGCCCGCCAGAGCTCTCCGTTTCTGCCCCTTCACCTGGGCAGAGCACATGGGACTGGAAGACTCCTCCTTAAAGTCGGGCTCACGGTGTGGGTTGCTTCCCCGACGCATGGAGATGATGCAGAGACGCCGCAGGTCTAGTCTGGTTTCTCTCACTGCCCTCAGCTGCCATGGTACATTCGTTTCCCTCTCCCGTGGATCAGCTGGGCTGGTGATCTGAGTGTGGAGTGACTGTGGAAGTGTTGGCTGCGTGTGCCTATCATCACAAAGAGAACACGTCCCCAAGTTAAGTGTAAAGTGCCCCATCAGAGATGTCTCGGGTGTCTTTTTTTCTGAGTCATTCCCACCTACAAGCAATAGGTAAGGAATGCCCCAGACTGGCCTGAAATGTTACTCCCCCGGCCTTGGGAAATAGGATGTTAAACTAATTTGTGAAATTAGTTAGCACCCCACTGCTTTAGTTTCAATTTACCTGTCAGGAATCTTTGCTGCTGGAAATACTGTTGCTGTTGCTAATTTTTTTACATGTCGTATTATTCTACTCACTGACATCAAGGACGGGCCAGACCTTATGAAGTTGAGGTTTTATAGGTCAAAAATGATCAAGTAACAATTTTTAGATGGTTTAACCTTATATGCCATAAAATCTGGAACTATAAAGTATTCTGACTTCCAAAAGAACAGATATAATTTCACCTTCCTAAAGGTAGCGAATGCCACTGTTGTCAGGGTTCCTATTTTGGTCTTATTAGCGTGGCCATCCTTTCTGGGGTCGGACACTGCTTTGCCACTTTCACCCTCCTACTGAAGGGATAGGGGTGAGCAGAGGGGACCTGGGCAGCTAGGGGACAGCAGCTGCTGCTGTTGAGATGGACTAGAACCCTTTTCCTGGGAGTGGAGATGATGATGGTCCAGGCTGATGGCTTCTCCTGTTAGCTGCTGCTTTTGCATCTTTCATCTTAAACTCTAGTTTTATACAAGGAAGGTTTCAGTGTGTTTCTCATGCAAATAGCAATGGGACATCACGCTGTAAATCAGCCCCTTTTTAGAGGTGTGCAAGCTTCCTTTCCCCTTTCCCCTTTTGGACTAGTCATGTGTCCTTTTGCCCGCAGCCTGCCTGACCAGCCCACTGTGCTCCCCTTTTTAGGAGGAATCCTAAGGAAAAGCGCCAAGCTCTTCTTCCGCCGGCGGCATCAGCAGAAAGACCCAGGCATGAGCCAGTCCCACAATGACCTCGTGTTCCTGCAGCAGCCGGAGGGGGCCCGGAGGAAGCGGGGGACCTTCACCAGGATCCTGAACAAGAAGCTGCTCTCCAGGCACAGAAGCAAGAACACCATGAATGGGACGCCCTCAAGCCCCACACAGAGCCCCAAGCTTGGTACCTCCTTGGAGCCAGAAGACGTGGACCCACATTAACTACCCCCACCAGTGCCAAGCGAGAGTAGCGCTAGCTGTCAGATGTCCACCTGTCACGCTGGGTTTTAAGTCTTTTAAGGGGAAAAAAAATCTTAAGTCTCCAGCCAGGAGGCTTCCCGCAGAGAAAACTGAAAAAGCCCAATTTGCCACCAGATGCCCAATGAGACCAAATAGCCCCACAGTTTGGGCTTTATTTAAGAGCTCAGGCTGAACATTAAAAGGGAGTTACACAGAATAAAGTAATGTGCTCTAATGCACCGTGGCAGGCAGGTTTGGGTACCTGCTTTGCACTCTGACAAATGTTTTGGGTCCTTGCCTGGACCATGTCACAAAGAGGAGGTGCCTGGCTGTGCTGTCACTGTGAACGGGCTGGATGGGTCACCTCTCCTAATTTGCTGCTTGGAATAAAAAGCGCAGCTGGCCCTGAGTGCAGGGAGGGTGGGACATAGGCTGTTTTTTGTTTGTTTGTTTGTTTTTTTATAAATAGAGCAGTTATGCTAGGAATGGAGATGCTACGGCAAATGTGCGCAGACATTTGCCTTTAGTGCTAGCCATGGAACTTGAACACGTATGCAAACACTACGTGTATCCTATGCATATATATCATGCTGAACACTTTTCTAAGTTTACTTTGAGCCTACTTGCAAGTGGAAGATCATTAATTCTTATGTGGTTTTTATATTCTTGTCTATCACGTCAGAAGCCCTCACACCACCATTGGGACAATTGACACCCAGATTTGTCCTTTTTTTCCTGTCTGTCACACTTGCTAAACACGAACACAGCCAGCTTGTCAAGTGGGAGCAGTAAGAGCTCAGGGAACCTGGGAACACACAGTTTCTGCCAAACGCCGCTGAAAGCCAACCCTGAGAGCTTTTAGGGCAATCGAGAAAATTATTTTGTGTCTCGGGTGTCAGTCTTAGGAAGAGAAGTTTAATAACAAATGGCAGCTTGGCGCCCATAACACACTGGTTATGGCACCAGTTACATAAACCGAGGCTGGTGGGTTCAAACCCAGCCTGGGCTTGCTAAACAACAGTGACAAGTACAACAAAAATAATAGCTAGGCATGTGGCAGGTGCCTGTAGTCCCAGCTAGTTAGAGGCTCAGGCAAGAGAATCACTTAAGCCCAAGTGTTTGAGGTTGCTGTGAGCTGTGACGCTACAACACTCCACCGAGGGCCGCATAGTAAGACTCTGTCTCAAAAAAAAAAAGGTTAAATGTGCATGAAATTCCTTTTCTGAGTTCTACAGAATTTTACTGTGAGCAGTGGTCTTGGACACCTTTTGGGGTGCCCTGGTCTTGGTTTCCAGGGAGAAAAGATCCTTGGCCCCAGCATTAATATCTGTGTACCTTTCCTCATCCGGCTGCGTCTCTACCCAGGCTCACCCACCTTTCCACCCTGGCTCCCTCCTGTCACATGTGCCCCTTCCAGCAGGTGTGCTGTTGAAGAGCAGTTGTCACTGGGGCAAAACGTTTTGACAAATTAATGAGATTCATTCTCCTCCAATGAGATTTCAGAGGCTATTATGAAAACCTGACCTCTGTCATGTTTATGAAATCAGGTGAGGGCCTTTCCCCAGGCTCTTTGTTAATCTTTGAACATTAAGTGTTTCAGGGGTAATAGAGCCACGGATGAACTAAAACCTATATAAAAAACAAAATTACAGAATTCTTTTTTTTCTTGAGGGAGAGATTTGAAAAATATACTACGCATTTCACTTTAAAATGCATGTAAAAAACTTAGTTGTTCGAGGAATTACCAAGTGACTTTCAGATGAGTTTTTCACTATACTTTTTTTGTGAGACAGAGTCTCACTGTGTTGCCCTCGGTAGAGTGCTGTGGTGCTCTGGTGCATTCATTCATTCTGGTGCATTCCTCAAACTTCTGGGCCCAAGCGATTCTCTTGCTTCAGCCTCCCAAGTAGCTGGGACTACGAGGCACCTGCCACAATGCCTGGCTATTTTTTAGTGCAGTTGTCATTGTTGTTTAGCTGGCCCAGGCTGGATGTGAATCCACCAGCCTTGGTGTATGTGGCTGGCGCCGAAACCACTGTGCTATGGGCGCTGAGCCCACTCTACCTTGTTTTTAAAAATTATGTTCCAGTTTTACTCATTGAAAAATAGTACCTGGAGTTTTTAACTATATTAATACCACCAAGTTAGCCCACCGAGCTAGTCATCACTCGCGTCTTTTGGGATGGAAGGTCACTCTACCATCCTGTTCTACTTGAAGTGTTCCTGCCGCTGGTAGTGTATAGAAGCTATGGCAGAGGGATTAATTCTAACAGGGTGTTATGTGTTGGAATTTCAGACACTGATCAGATGCTTATCACGGTGTTTTTTGTTTGATTTTGAAACTAAGGTAGATTCAGTGGATTCAATTTATTCCACCTATGAATACCAGAATTTTAGATTAAGATTTCTCCCTCTTAAAAAAAAAAGTGTTTTTCACCATCCCCTTCCCAGGTTAAGCCCATGAACATCTGTTCACTGATTGGTACCAGTGTCTAGGCCTCTGCTTCCCGTAGACACACTCACTTCTGTCTTACAGCCTTTCCTGGAGTCGTTGAAAACACTAGTGTGGCAGGGAGTCTCCAGGAAACAAAATGTGTCCCATAGCACTGTGAGAAAGGGGCTGTATCGATACTGTGAATGTTTCTTTTCCAGCTGTTTATCCAGGTTTCTTTTTTCATGATGTAGGGTATTTATGTTAAAGTACATGTTGTTAAATTGGTGAAAGCTGGATTAAGATTATATACCAAATGCTAAAGATGCTAACGTGTAAATCACCTTGGTTCCCTCATCTCTCCTACAAGCTTTAGTGGCTGCAGGGCTTTTGTTTTTGGTTTTTGTCTTGACGGAATTTTTGCAGAATGGTATTTTAAAAGTGATTCCTCATGAACACTAATACTGACATGTGTCTATTTCTCTGAAGCCAGGTGCTCAAGTTCGTTTTAAACCCTTCCCTTCGCATCAAAGATGTGCCCTGCTCTTGGCAGAGGAATGCAAACAGCTTTAAGTGTGAGTGTGCAGACTTGTTAATGTAGCAATAACAAAACCTCCTCCTGTCAGTTGAAGACCTGCAGAGAGAAAGAGAGTTTCAACACAGCACTTTATTTTCATCAAGTTCCAAGTTTAAGTCCAAAACCAGCCCTCAAAGCCTCCTAACTGCTGCCTGGCCAGTCTCCAGCTGATGACAAATTAGGTGCCATCGAGATGTTTGCTTGGCTTTTACTGGCCACGTCTATGGAAGACAGTTGTGAATTTTCTTTTTGAGCAGAAAGGGAAAGATTGATATTGCTGCCAACCAAAGGGAGTGTTTTCTAGGTAAAAATCACAAGGTTTTCAGTCTGGAAATCTCAGAGGACCAGTTGGTTGATAAGTCAGAACATTTGTCCTATCGGATAGAAAACAGGTCTCAGTGCTGGCCTACGCCGGTATCTGCACTGCCCCAAACTGGCACAGAAGTGATCACCAAAGCAGCCAGGGTCCGGGCAAGGCCACACTTGCATCCTGTGAAGCAAACTCAGGTTACCTTTGGTTCATGACCTTCCTTGTTCCTGTTTCACGACTAACGAGGCACTGGACATGCATTAGACTGCCCAGTTCCCTCAGCTAACTGAGGTACGTGGTCAGTCACGTACCATTCATAATTTAGGCTTGTAGTTGGTTTTTCCCCTGATGTTATGTCAAACCTACATTTTGAAAAGAGAAGAAAATAAAAGTTTTTCCAGGTCTGTGGAAAGGACTGGCCTGTGCTGGCGTGTAGTGGTGCCTTTATGTGACAGTCATGTACTCCCCTGGTAGCGTTTTACAACAGAAGCTGGCCCTGCTCCAGGCCCTCACACTTGGCTTTGGGCAGGTTCCCTCGGAGAAGATGTGGCTGGAACAGGAACAATCTTTGAAAGAAATAAACGTGTACACTACACACTGAGTTGTCTTTGCTGAGTTCTGTGCTTCCCCTAACATGCCACTTGTAGGATTCGTAAGTTGGTTAGCATGCTATCTAGGCCTTGGACTAAAAGCATTTGTCCTAGAAGGCTGCTGTTTCCAGGGAACCTTTGGGTCATGGCACATCATGAATGCTCCAGGAAAGGGCAGACTGCAGGAGTGACACAGGAGGGGCAGAGACCACACGAGGGTGTGTGTGAGGTGCTCTACACATGTTCCACAGGGACCTTCTGAAGGGCACTGTCCACAGTGGGGGACAGACGAAGTGTCAGTCCATCCATGGCCTCTGGTTGTTAGCTTCCTGCCCCAGCGAGTTGCCCAGGCAGGTGCAGAGAGGGACAGGTGCCCAGCTCAGCCAGAGGTACAAATGAGCTGGCAGCGGTTCTGGGGTGGGGGCATGTGTTGGGAGATGGCTGCAGGCTTCTCACCACCCCCTTGGGGGTCTTCAGTTCCTATCTCCTCCAGTCTCATTCCTACTGTGGTGTCCAAACAACAGAGTACTTGGGAAGCTACTGGATGGTCCCCTATTCCCCCATCACCAGCCTTCCTCTGAGCTGCCCTGCCCACCTGCCTGTCAGACCCAGCATATGTGTGTGCGTGCACAGCAACCTCTGCTCCTTGCCTTACAGGCAAGGCATGGGCCAGCCACTCAGGAGCTGGACTGATGCAGGCTGTGCATCTCTGAGGAGTGCTCTACCTACTGAGAGAGGCTAGACCTGCGAGCCAGGCCGGCACATTCCAGCTCCTCAGCCAATTTCCTGGACTCTGCCAGGCAGTGGTGGTGGCAACACGCCTTGTTTGCACTGAGAACTGCTTTAGGACCCTGTGATTGAACTGTTGCTTCCCTGTGCCAACACTCCAGAGGAGGCTGGATTGAGATGCTGCCTGTGCCAACACTCCAGAGGAGGCTGGATTGAGATGCTGGAAGGCTGATCTTGTCCTAGTTTACCAACTTTCCTAACTTGATCTGCTGTTCACCTCTGGGTGAACCCCGTGTTCTACACACCCAAATGTGGGTGGGTCCACATTGGTGAACCCCAATGTGTCTCCATACCCACATGACCCACCCCGGCTCCCAGCAGTTGCCCCTTCACATCCTAATGGTCTAACCACACTCCAGCCCTGCCTCCCCTGTGGGGTGCTGAACCAGGCACGGGCATCAGCGTAGGTCAGGCCCCTGGCCCAGGCTCTGCTGCCCTGCGTCACTCATCCTTTCCACTCAGTACCCACCTACCAGAGCAGCGACAAAGGTTGGCTGATGTCCGCTGCATAAGCACAGATGGCAGCTGTGCTCACACCCATCTGACCGCCTCCCTCAGGACCCAGCGTCGGGACAGAGTGGGACGCTGAAGGGGAGGCGTGTGACTACATACTGTTTTGACCGCAGCACTCCTAGGAATACAGGGTGCTGAGCGTACATGTCAATAAATAGTTCATGCAAATCAAATGCAGACTGCTCATAATGGGGCCAGAAACCAGGATGGCTGACAGCACAGGGACCACCCTGGAGAGAAAGCAGCCGAGGCCAAGCCCTCCTTCCCCACAGTGACCTGGAAGCATCAGCTTTCACACACTGACCATCGCTCACCCAGCTCCATCCTGGACCATCCACTAGGAAACTGCCAGGTTGTATCCTGCGCATAACCAGCATTGGCACTAGTTGCTGATGTAACCGTGTGTCTGTACTGATGTCATCATCAAAGCTGGATATTAAACTCCTCAGGTACCCTTACAGAAGGGCTACACACTGCTCTCCCAGATGGAGGGCTGCATTAAACCCAGGGGATACAGGGGCTTCTGTTCTAGCAGGGTCACAAGCTCAGAGGTTAGAGGAAGTCTTTGAGTGCAGAATAGCTGATATTAATTCAGCTCCATGTGCCAAGGATTTTTTAAGTGCTTTATATATAGTGACTCATACAGTCTTTGAAACAACACCATGAGTTATGACCTTTCTCTGCTTCATGGATTAGGAAACAGACACAGGTTAAGTGATGTACCCAAGATGACAAGTGACAGAACTGGAATCTGAGCCCAGCTGCCTGGAGTCTCTGCTCTGCCTTGTGCCAAATGGGGAAATTAAGGACTGAGGTCTCATGTGGTCTTTTCTGAACTTTAGTGTTGCCTGTTTGGGGTGAGAATAATGTAAAGAGAGTCCGTGTTGTGGATGTAGTAGAAATTAACTTATTTGCTGGTAAGAATTCCCTTTTTATCTGTGTGGGGAAAATTAGCCAGATTTTTTTCAAGAAATTAAAAGCTAGAGGTGACTGCAATGTCTATCATGCCTCACACTGAAGAAGGCTGGTATCTAAGAAACCAGAGCTCATGAGACAGCTAATTGGAAAAGGTGAGGTCCAAAGCAGGCAGCCACAGGCCCAGTAATGCCCCGTCTGGTCTCTGCTCAAGAAGCATCAGGTTTTCATAGGAAGCCGCACTGATAATAATGGAAACTTTTCTGTTGTTGTTTTTTTTTTAATTCTCAACTTATTAAAATTTCAAATCTACAGAACAATTCACATGCACTTCACTTAGATTCTGCCTACCTGCCCATCTACTTACCTGTAGTTGTTTAGAGAATTAGACTCCACCCTAAATCCTTCAGAAGGCATCTTCTGAGGATGATGCCCTGGCTCTCATGCCCTCAGTGTAATGATCATTCCAGGGAATTTTAATAGTGACGCAGTACTATTATCCCAGTACCACTGTTCACATCCCAGTTTCTCTATTTGCTCCCAAACCATCCTTTATGGTTTCTTCTTTTTTTCTTTCCATAACTCATTAAAAAACTGTGGATTGCTTTCATTGCTAAGAATGAAAATTTGACACTTTAGGCAAAAACACTTTTGTTAATGTCAGAAATTTGGAGATGACTCTGTCATAACAAGTATTATTTCCAGACTTTATTAGAGGAGTGTACTAAACACACGGATAATTCTGTACCGATGGGAGAAATGGCTTCAGGGAGGTTGAGGACTTTTGTCTACTTTCAGTTATTTACGCCTGCTGTGACCTGTCACTTTTTTTTGTAAGCAATCCGCTTTTGTTCATGTATGCCAAGACCTCTTTCTTACGCCCAGAGAACCAGCTATCTGGGTCTTTTGGAATCATGAATAAAGTCTTCGGAGGGTATGTTGAGTTGGGCACAGATGTGAATGAAAAGATAAAAGATGGGAGGTGTATGAAGGTGGAGGGGACATGTACAAATGACGTGAGTAAAGACTTGAGGAACAGATGAAGGCTGGAGGGAGGCAGGATGTCCCAGCTGAGTGGGGATGAGCAGGGAAGAGGTGAGCATGGACAGAGGGCATGATCCACAAAGTCTGAAAGGCCACAGCTGCCTTCTGTAGTGCAACTGGGAAGCCATGTAGAACGTTGGGAGGGCAGAGAAAGGAGCCCACTCTGTCCGGCTGCAGAGTGCTGTACCCTAGGAACATGCCCAGGTGGATGCAACACTTCCCCTTCAATGGCACTGAATTGTAAATAGCCTTATACATATGCCAGGTCATACAAAGGGGTCTGTGGGATAATTCTTGCACATGAAATTGCTGGGTTGGGGCTACGTGCATTTGGAATTGCTATGCATATCCACAACTTGCCCAGATAGCAGCCCTACAATTTATTCTTCTCCCAACAAAGGCAAGTGAGCTTGTTTCTCTATAGCTTTTTCAAAACTATACTATTAAACTTTTTCAAATTTTTGCTAATCTAATAAAAATTATCTCACTGCAACTTTATTTTTTCTCTTATTACAGTATCATTGCGTAGCTCCTCATATGCTTAAGAGCTATTTCATTTTATTTTCTGTGAACTGTCCATATACTTCGATAGTTTTTCTACCAGGTTATTATTGATTCACGTCTGTGGAAAAGGTGCCTTCCTGGTATCAATTAGAAATCATTCCCAAACACAGGTCCTTGCTTCTTTTTATGAATGGAGGGTTTTGGCCAGGCAGAAAGGAACAAGTCAGTTCACTTCTCTGAATCTGAGGCCAGGTCTAGATTCAAAGATCTCTCGAGTCCCTCTATTTCTAATATTTTGTGATTCACGTTCGTTTGATGGAGGGGCACCAGCCCACCCCAGCCAGAGGGTATAGAGGTGGTGCAGAAACGCAAGGCGCCAGTCGGTTCAGTCCGTAAACTCCGCAGCGCCGCGTCGTGGTCACCGTGTGCATTTCAGCTCTCCCTGCCTGGATTCAAATCTCAGCTCTACTTCATGAACATATCCGGGGACCAAGCCGGAATAGACCCCATCGGCTAAATTCAAATTCATTACGGTTGGGCTGCAGACCTCAGTCCTGTCCTAGAGAAAAATTCAGCGCCTTCTACCACCACCACGCCCCTCGCCCCCCAAAATAAAGGCTTCAGGCAGCGTAGAAAGGGGACGCGCGTCGTCCCCGGACGTCCCCTCCGGCCCCAGGTTAGCGCGGCCGGAACCCGCTCCTCGCAGCTGGCCGGGTCCACACCGTCCACGCGCCGCCGCCCTCTGTCCCCGCCGTCCGCGCCCAGGTCCCTCGCTCTCCTGTACCTGCCGCTCTCCGAGGTACCTCCCTCGACCCCGACTCCTGTCCCCGCCGCTCTCCGTCCACTTCGCTCGCCCCCGGTTCTCGCTCTTCCGCTCAGGCCGCTCCACCGCGGGTCGCCCGCGCTCTCGTCCCCTCCGACCGGCCGCCCCACCGCCCCCGAGCGCGGACTACAAGTCCCGCCATGCCCCGCCGCCGCCCCCCGGCTTCCGGTGCTGCGCAGTTTCCGGAGCGGATCGCAACCCGGAGTCCGGATCCGATCCCGCTCTGCACATTCCAGAGGCAGGTAAAGCCCCGGGCCCAACACCCGCCGCCCACCCCGGCGCGCGCCCCCCCGGCCCCGGCCCGCGCCCGCCGCCCCCGCGAGCCCCGGCGCGCCCCGGCCCCGCCGCGCCGCCGCCCCCCGCGCCCGGCCGCCGCGCGCCGCCCCGGTCCAGCCGCCATGCCGACTGTTCTTTGTTACATTCGCCGGCTGCGGGCACCGTTGGCGATCCGAGTCAAAACCCGGCTGGATTTCCCGGAGCCGCTCCGGGATCGCCCTGAGAGCCGCCCGCCCGCCAGCTCCCGCCGCCGCGGGCGCTCCGAGCCGGCCGGGCCGGGCCCCAGCCCCCGTCCCCGCCCCCGGCTCGGCCCGGCCGGGCCCTGGGCTTGCGGCCCCGGCCCACGGCAGGACCCAGCGCGGGCCGACGGGCTGCAGGGCCGCGCTCTCCCGTGGGCGCGGCGCGGGGGTCTCCGCCGCATCCGGCCGTCGTCCAGGGCCGGGCCCCTTTGATGTCGCTGTGCCCCGGTCCTCGAGTGCAGCCCGCGGGGGCGCCCCAGAGGCTCCCTGGGCCCCCCAGACCCGCATTTAGAAAAGCAGAGTCCGGGCGGTAGGGTTCCCAAGCCACCCCACCCCCCCACCGCCGGCCCGCGTTTTATTTTCGTTTGCCTGAAGCTAGTGAAAGGGATGAGTAGGTGACACTTTCCTGTCCTAGGGTGGGTGGCCCCGTGGGGAAGGGGTGCGCCTGGTACCTGATGAGTGCCAGCCCACCCTGCTCGGACACGGGTGGCCTCTGGCTAGAGGGAGGTCTTGGAGGTGGGGATCAGCTTTGAAGACTGGAGAAAACCCAGGTAACTACTACTGCCCGGTAGTTACAGTTATTACACATTTACCTTTATTAAGCCGTTTATGTAGTGGATTGGGTTTTTCCATAAATGCTCAGAAATTGTTCCCGTCCCCAGTGGTAGTTTAAAACGGTGGAAACAACTGTGTGGATGGAGACACGTGGACCTGTGTATTTAAAGCTGCCAAGGCTCACTTTAAAAAGTCACATTTGTTGAAGCCAGATCCAGCAGATGAATTTGGACTACCCAGTTTGGCTCCTGAAGGTATTTTTAAAGATGAAAAGTAAAGGAGCAACTGGTTTTTGTGATAAACCTTAAAATGCAACAATGGCAGTTCTCCGTGGAGAGTAATATAAATGCTGTTTTTGTAAGGGAGCGATTTCCCCCCCACAGACACACATCACTACTATGTTTTGTTTCAAAGCTGGAGATTTTCATGTTCTCCACGTTTTTACGGTTCCACTCCGCTCCCCAGATTTCCTGACCTCGCTGCCTCATAGGAGACTGGTTAAGAAATAGGAGAACTACAATTTGGATGTTCAAAGGGGAAAATACTAAGTTTTCTCCTTTATAGAGTTTGTTGTCCTATATTTGTGATTCATACTTTGGGAGAAGAGTTGCCAGTACAGAATATAACTAGCATGTTCAATTTTGGAAGCAGAGGGGGAAGTTGTTCTCCAGAAGACAAATAAATAAAAAATCAACCACAATTGTAAGGCTAATTGCTTTTCTTAGAATAGTTGTAACTGTGTTTGAGAAGGGACACAGTTCACTTAGTGGCTTTTCGGCCATTTGGGGGGCTTCTTACCTGTGCAGGCCGGGAGGAGACACTCTTGTCATTTGTTGAAGGCAACTGTTTCTCATACTTCTGACGGAGATGCTTTCTCAGACTCGGTCCCTCACGTGGGATGAGGGACCTGTCCACACCACCCCACGGCATTGTCATATACGCCTCCATTCAAGGAATGTGGAATGAACGCCTGCCACGTGCTCAAAATCCAGAAGGGTGAGGCCCCCTCCCCCCTGGGACAGGCTTCTCTGTGCTCACATTTCTAAAAAGATACAGGAGTGGCGGTGAGCATTTGTCCTCAACATGTGAGCTGACTGGAGAGGAAAGCCCCATCTACTTCATTGCACACAGCTTTTATGTTGGGCGTAGATTCACCAGAACGTAGACCGTGTTCCTATTTTGATCGGTGGTGTTCCAGCTACATGACAAAATTTCAGTCAACGTTGGATATGCTGGTGGTCCCATAAGATTACAGTACCCTATTTTTACTATACCTTTGCTATAGGTAGATGTGTTTAGATACACAGACACTTACCACCACGCTACAGTTGCCTGTAGTTTCAGTTGTAGTCACCTGCTATGCAGTGTGTGCCTCCAGAGCAGTAGGCTGCACCATGCAGCCTGGGTGTGTACAGGCTATGCCGTCTAGGTTTGTGTGAATACACTTGGTGAGGTCCATGCAATGACCGAATCACCTAAGGGCACATTTCTCAAAATACATCCCCATTGTCAAGTGACACATAACTGTCCTGCAGTGATAGCTCAATTCAGGTAAAAGTCATTGAAAATCAAGATAAATTCAATTTATATAAATTTTGGGTTGTAAAAATTTACAGTGGGGGATCAGTAGTTATTTCAAGCACAAATATATGACTTCAGGTTTAAATTGTATAATAATGGAAACAGGAGTTCCTAGAGAAAGAAGCACTTGTTCACGTATGTGGCTGTCACCTCCTACTGTTTGGATTCCAATAGTTAGTGCTTATCAGAGTCATGTAATAGTTTTATTTTAAGTCAGTCTTTACAGTAAGCTGGAAATTATGTTCCTTGCAGTTGTTTAAAACAGGGATGAATAGTTTATGATCACTGGAATGTGGGGAATAGCATTGTATCAAAGAAGCACTCTTACGGGGAGGCTGGCTCAATGCAAAGAGGCTGCCCATGCCTGGTACAGGTGTGAGGCAGAGCTGCAGAGACAGGGCCTGGCTGGGCTAGGATGCTGGTGTGAAGGGAGATTGGGGTGGAGGAGTAGTTGCTGCATCCAGAGGGAGTGAGGACAAGGGGCCAGCCTAGGTCACCCCAACAGTAGAGGTGTTACAGGGGAGGTGCACATGGCAAAAGGCTCAGGAAAGTGCATCCAGGGAGAGGGAAGGAGACCAGAAGACCCTCCAGGGCAGAAGGGTTCCAGAGGAGCAGTGAGGACCACTGACTGGTGGCCCTCATCCTAATAAATGTTAATCACGTCAGGAGAAGCTGAGCTGGAAGGTCTGGTGAGTGCAGATGGCCCTGGTCTCCTGTGTTGCTGCCACCTTACGTGCAATTGGAGCTTGGCTCTCTCTGAGACCCAGAGATGGTGCCTTTTTTCACCTGAGATGCTCTTACTGGCACCCTTGTCTTGTTTTGCTTGTTCAGCCTGGTCTGTGTCTCCAGTGTCCTTGATCCTGATTTGTGCAGGGCTTGCAGGGGAATTGACCACTCACTCTTTAGGGTAAAGGGACCACACCTGCCAGACCTAGAGTCTGCATTTGAGACAGGTGTTCCAAGTGTCTGGTAGACTTTGGTTATTTTTAAACATTTTTATGTTAATTACTTATAGTAAGTTTGCCTTTTATTGTAACCAAAAATGTATTAGGCAATAGGATTACAAAATCCTTGTTCTGAGCAGGCTTCGTCATTTCTTTCTTGTTGTCTGGATCCCTCAGACCTCTTGGGGTCCCTCCTTCCAGCACATCTGACTTCCCATTCTCTGGACAGCACTTTCTGGGCTAGTTCTGAGAAAGCCTGACAACATGTTTTTTAAAATATGCTGAGCCAATTGGCGGAGGGAGGGTGATTGGTGGGACCACACCTACAGTGCATCTTACAAGGGTACATGTGAAACTTACTAAATGTAGAATATAAATGTCTTAACACAATAACTAAGAAAATGCCAGGAAGGCTATGTTAACCAGCGTAACCAGTGTGAT
>CAUYPK010167467.1:0-22287 GCA_963574355.1 Loris lydekkerianus
AAGGGGGAAGGGAGGGGAGGGAGGGGGGAGGCGGGTAGAGGGAGGGGGACAGGTGCGATTACACCTGTGGTGCATCTTGCAAGGATATATGTGAAACTTAGTAAATGTAGAATGTAAATGTCTTGGCACAACAACTAAAAAAACGCCAGGAAGGCTATGTAGACGGGTGTGATGAAAATGTGTCAAACGGTTTATGAAACTAGTGTATGATGCCCCATGAGCATATCGATGTGCACAATTATGAATTAATAAAAAAAAGGAAGTAGTAATTTATTCTTACAGAATTTTAAGTTCTGCTTTGTATTTATATTTCCAAAGGGAGATTGGGGATAGAAGATATAGAGCTATATAATTAAAATCTTTTTATAAAAATGAATAAGGAATTGCTTTTATTCACAATTGGACTAAAAAATCTATAAGGTAAAAACTACAATGTTTAATCTTTATTTCATAAAATAAACCTATTATTATATAGCATGTGGTAGCATGATGTAATAAAGAACATGAACAACTTATATATATACAGCTTCCACATATATAGTGTGTATATAGATATATGTATGTATGTACCGTATATACTTGAGTATAAGTCGAGTTTTTTCAGCACAAAATTTGTGCCCAGTTCAGGTTTTTGTGCCGGAAAAAACTCGTCTTATACTCGAGTATATACGGTATGTATATATGTATATGAGGTCTGACAATTACGTTCACAAACTCATCCTAGAAAAAGTGCTATATACCTCAGCGTTGAATATTGCTACAATCACCCCGAAAGTACTTTCATGCACCAACACCAGTGCCCACTCCACCTTTCAAAGGAATTTTGGAACTCTACTTTGGGAATGGCCATTGGAGCTGTTGTCATTCAGCACACAAAATCATGCAACAACAATAATGAATGCTGCTCAGCAAGACACTGCCACACGTCAACATGAACACAGCTGTTAAGACACTGACATACCAAGGTTATGAAACCTTACAAGTTATTTGGACAGTGCTTAGCAAGTTTGTGAACTTCATGTCATACCACATATATGGAAGTTTCATACATATGTACATATATTTATACACATTACCAT
Organism: Loris lydekkerianus; assembly: GCA_963574355.1. NCBI lineage: Eukaryota > Metazoa > Chordata > Mammalia > Primates > Lorisidae > Loris > Loris lydekkerianus. The sequence goes on from CAUYPK010167467.1 coordinate 1,080, forward strand.
ATATGTGTATATACACACATATACAAACTAAGCATCACTTAGTAAAACTATTTAAATCTTAATTGAAATGCATGTAAGAGAGTCGGAACTTTTAAAATAGTGTTTTATAGGTAATTATTTTCAAAAGGTCTTAAATATAAGTGCCAAATAAAGAAGTAAGGCCCTATTTGTGTTCTCATTTATACCCAGCAGGTGCTGAGTGGGAGTGTATCATGTAGCTTACTCATGTGTACCTACTAAGTGCCAGTAATGAGAGCAGGGCCCTTCATGTAGTTCAGCCTTTAGTACTAAGTGATGGGCATGATACAGTTCTTTTAATTTAGGTCACTCATTTGTACCCATGAAGTAGGCCAATGTATTGGAAAAAATTATGCACAAAAATGACATATGCATAGTCACCAAAGTATAGTTTTGTTTGTCAAATTAAACATCCTTATGTGAAGTAAAATCTTGTTTGACCTAGTTGTATTAAGCTTCCTGGTTTTTAATGCTTTTGAATAATTGATTCTGAAAACATAATTACTATAAACACTAGATAAAAGGGCTAGATATGCTTAAAACAAAACTGTGATAGATGTGCAAGAAATTCCTGCACTTAATCAATATTCACTGATAGGTTTCATAATACATGTCAAGTTCAGTGCCCTACAACATTCACTTGGTGTGGACTTATCCCGAATGAGTTTTCTGAGGATACATGGTCAAAATCTTAGTGTGAGGAAGAAGGCCTATATAAACAAAGGTGGCATGAGGAAGTTTTGCAATAGTAATAGGACTTAGGTGTAAATATCAACATGCAGAACATGCTAGATTGCCTAATTCAGTATGGTCTTACTGTGCATATATCCAGAAGAAATGAAGAATTTTAAAATAATCCCTGTGTAAGTTGTATTCACTTGGATTAGATAAGGACTTTCAATGATAATCTTACACCACTCTTGGTTTATTAATATGGTTATGTGTATTATGAATTTTCATAATATAATAAGCAGCTCAACATATTTTACCAGTCACTTCTATGGCTACACTTAAATGGTTATAAGGTGTTGTTTCCATCATTTTTAGTTCATCCTAGGCAACAGTCTTATGCAAACCAAATAAATTGCCTTGTCTTATACAAGTCTTAGTTCACCTACAGGCAAAGCTCTAACTGATTTTTTTTAAGTCAATAACTCTTAATTAATAAAGATAAATTCTTAACCCATTTTCTACACTAATTATGTGTTAGCCTAGTTCCATACCTTGCTCATACCCTACATGGAGAAGGGAAAGTTGTTAGGTATGGTAAACTTTTCTCTATGTTTTACTAAACCCATGGATATGTCCTACAGAATCTATCTCTTTCTCTTTATTTTCAGACAGCAGATATGTACTGGATGTATAAGATCAATGGATTACCTCAAGGATCTATGCCAGTAATGAATGTTAAACCCAAAGTTGATACTATTAACAGAAAGCATGACCCTAAGCCACCTCGTCGACGCAATTTTATCAAAGAAAATGCTAAATTCCTAAGGTCAGGAGCGTCTTCTACCACCAAAGGTGATAATTCTACTATGAAAAAATAAATAAAATTCTTTCCTAAAGTATTTCTTGGTCTCAAGTAGAATTTTCATGAATTTTATCCCCTCTGTTGGAATATTTCTGAGAAATAATGGTTTGATTAGAATAGGCCTTCTGTATTTTCTTGTCTCTTAAAATGTGACTTAATCTATCCTCTGATTGTGTCATGACTCACTTCTGAGTTATATACATCTTGTAAAAAATAGGCTTTAGTTGCAAATTTTGGTATGTTTTCAGTTTCAAAGCATAGGAGTACATTTGTAATAAAATTGACACATAATTTCATTGACAAAAATATTTCTAACCAGTGTTGCTGTTAAAGCTACATTTCTATCCCAGATATTGCTTATTAGTCTTTGTTTTTTTTTTTAAGCAACAAGTAAAAATTATTTATTTATTTATGGTATATTTATTTATTTATGGTATAAAACACAATAGTGAAATATGTGTACAACATAGAATGGCTAACCTGAACTAATTAATACATGCATTAATTCACATATTTTTTCTGGTGAGAACACTTAATATATGCTCTTAGAAATTTTCAAGTATACATTGTTTCTGACTATAGTCACCATGATATAAAAGTGATGCTTTGAATTATTCATCTTATCTAACTGAAGTTTTCTGTCCTTTTGCCAACATTTATCAATCCTCCCCATCTTTTTAGCCCCTGGGAATCACCATTATACTCTCTTCTTCTATAATTTCATTTTTTTTAGATTCTGCATACAAGACCAGAAATTGAAATTTGTGAACTCATCTTAGAAAACAGTGCTACACATCTTATTGACAAATATCACTATGGTCACCTTCAATGTACTCCCTTTGGCCACCTGGTGACCAAAGTGATATGCGGCAATGAGGCATGTAGCACTATTTCTAGGATAAGTTTGCAAACTTAATTGTCAGAACTAATATGACAACAGCTCTGAAAAGCCATTCTGTAAAAAGAGTGCTAAAATTGCTCTGCAAGATGAATTAGACCCTAGCAGTGGTGCATAGCTTCCTAAGGGCAGTACCACAAAGGTAAGATCTCTAATAGCCTCAATCAGAAATGAAAAAGGAAAAATAACAACAGATACCACAGAGATACATGAGATTATCTCTGACTACCACAAAAAAACTCCATGCTCAAAAATTTGACAATGTGTAGCTAATGGACCAAGACCTGGAATCACGCAATGTCCCTAAACTTAACCAGGAATAAATAGATCTCTGGAATAGAGCAATTTCAAGCACTGATATTAAAGAAACAATTAAAAGCTCCACCAAACAACAAATAAAAGCCTTAGACCAGATGGCTTCCCACCAGAATTCTATGAAACCATCAAAGAAGAGCTTGTACCTATACTGAAGAACCTATTCCAAAATTTTGAGAAGGAATAAAACTTCCCCAACACATTCTATGAAGTAAACATCACCCTGGTGCCAGAACCAAAAAAGGACCTCACTATAAAGGAGAACTGGAGAACTAGAGACCAATTTCACTAATTTTTCACATCAAAAATACTCAATAAAATCCCAGCAAATAGACTCCTTACAGCTACACATTTAAAAAATATATATATACATTATGATCAAATAAGTTTTATTCCAGGGATGCAAGATTGGTTTAACACACACATATCCATAAATGTAATTCACCACATAAATAGAAGCAAAAACAAAGGCCATACAATCCTTTCAATAGATGCAGGAAAAGCATTGCACAAAATTCAGCATTTTTCTAATAAGAATTCTTAAGAAAATAGGTATAGAACACACATTTCTTAAACTGACTGAAGCCATCTATGATAAACCCACAGCCAATATCACACTGAATGGGGTAAAATTGAAAGCTTTCCACTTAGAATGGGAACCAGAGGATGATGTCCACTATCACCACTACTATTCAGCATAGTTAGAGAAGTTCTAGCCAATGCAATAAGGCAAGAGATGGATATAAGGGCATCCAAATCGGGGAAGAGGAGGTCAAACTCTCACTCTTTACCAATGATATGGTCTTATACTTAGAAAAACCCAGAGACTCAACCATAATACTTCTGGAAGTAATCAAGAAATACAGTAATGTCTCAGGGTATAAAATCAATGTCCACAAATCAGTAGCCTTTGTATACACGAATAAGAGTAAATTTGAGAATCTAAAGCTTTAAACTGAAGTCTTATTTTTAAAAATACATCTACAAGGAAACAATTCTTTTATCTTCTAGTAAGCACCTTATCTAAAATGAGGCATCAGCTAATGATTTAATTTGTGAGGAAAGCTGTATCCTCATACATAGACAGAGTAACATTCATTCATGTGAACTAAGACCGTTGTATGTATTGGTTCACTCCCTTGGAGCTCAGCTGAGCATCATCTCTGGTATGCTTCAAGTCACTAACCACAGATGGAATCCTATGGGGTATATGTGTATGTATACCAGGTTCCACAGCTGGTAAGGTATTTGCTTTAGCAGGAGTCAAAGGTCTACTCCTAGCTCCTTGGTAAAGCCACCAGACAGGGGCTACAGGGTCTCACTCAAACAGAAAGCCTGTTCATGGAGGTGTGGCCATCTGCAATTCACAATCAGGCAGCCTAAATCAGGCAGTGGTCCTTCCATGGAGGGAGGGGTGGCCCGTAAGCATGCTGACCCTCACTCCATTCTCACACCCATCTTCTGCCCATGCAGACAGCCTTGCTTCCTGAGACCAGATTATAAATCTCCCCGCTTGCCTCCAAGGAATGCAGTTGAGATCTGGGGGTACAGGCCTGTCCTGCAGGCCTGTCCCCTGGTTCCCCCTAATCAATCCCTGACCATCCCAGGAGAAGCAGGCTGGTTCCAAGTCGTCCATGCAATGCCCAAACAGTTTCAACATCCCTCCATCTTGAGGTGTGTCCCATTCTGGTGGAATATCCTGGCAGGCAGGGAGTGCTGGCATGCAGGATCTCTCAGTCCAAGCAATCCTCAGTTCACTGCAGGGCCGCTAAAGGAAAGGTTTGAGTTGCTCTTTGTGGAAGCCCCAGGGGAGGTGGATGTCCAAATAGAAGAGAAAAGTAGTTCCTGCCTCAAACTGAGAGGTTCTGGCATAGAACCGGGGTGAGGGTCTGCAAGAGGGACAGGCGGCCAGTCCAGGGATAAGGAAAGGACTCGTTATAGGGAAGAGGAGAGTGGAGTCTGAGCAGGAGTCAGCTCAGCCCATACACAGTTGCAAAAGGCTTTTATTAGCCTTGTCAGTAGAGCTGGAATGGGGAAGTAACTGGAGTGACATATCCTCCGGGGGTGGGGGGAGAACTCATCGCTAGAGCAGGTAAGAATTATGGGCATATCGTTGGTGTGGGCCAGGATATAGGTGGGGTGTTTCTGGAAACTTTAGCTTGAAGCACTCCAGGAATCTGGGGAGGGAATTGCTTGTTTTCTAAAATGGCTGCACTCTTGTCAGGGTTATGAGAATTCCTTTCCCACACAATCATCTCTCAGCAGCCACAGGTGGAGGAGGGGAAGGAGACGAAAAGAGTCTACACCAGGAGTCCTCAAACTGTGATTGTATTTGTTCCTGTTTTGTTTTTTTACTTCAAAACGAGATATGTGCAGTGTGCATAGGAATTTGTTAATCGTTTTGTTTTTTTTTTAACTATAGTCCGGCCCTCCAATGGTCTAAGGGACCGTGAATTGGCCCCTTCTTTAAAAAGTTTGAGGACGCCTGGTAAACGGAGGAAAGCTAGTGTTCTGGTCACCTCTATCCCTCTCTGTAGAATGCCACCCACCCATAATGTCTAGGCTCTGGGATCACACGGATACCTGGGCACCCACTCGACCCCTGTGGCTAATGTAATTTGGTCCAAACTCTGGGAAATGTTTGTTTAGGAATGATTAAGATGAAAACTGAGAGGCTGAAGCCTCCACGGGGAAGACAAAAGTGCAAGGTCAGTGGAGAAGTGGTCTTAAGGGCACTGGTGGCCTGATGCTTCATCCTCCAGAAGTTCCCAGTTCCCTGGTGGCAACAGCTTTGGGGTTTGTGAGGGTAGTAGGGCTCTCCAGCAGCTTGGGAGCCCACTGACTGCCAAAGATGTGGGGGTGGGGGTGGGGAGAAATAAACCGCTCCACCTACCCTTCTCCTTGGACTCCAAGTCTCTTTGGGGTTTCACTCTGCTGATATCCTATTCACTCATGTTCTACTCAGCAACATCTTCCCATGGAATCCCTGACAGGTTAGTTATAGCAAGTTCTTTTCCAGTCACCCCTTCCCATCCCTACAAGTCACAGCCTGGAAGGTCCAAGTTTCTTTCTAATTCCATTCTGTTTGTTTTTATGTAAGATGGCTTTTCTATGTAGCTGATTTCAAAAAAAAAATTATTTATTTTTAGTTGTTAGAATTTTGACTCTAATGTGTTGTTTGTGTGAATTTCTTTGCATTTTTTCTGTTTGGAGTCTTCTCAACTTCTCAAATCTGTTTATGTATGTCTTTGCCAAATTTTGAAAATTTTCATTATTTCTTCAAGTAAATTTTCAGCACTATCATTTTTCTCCTATCTTTCTAGGACTCTGATGACACGAATATTAGATATTTTGATATAGACACAAAAGTTGCTGTGGGCTCTATTAATTTTTATCTCTGCTTTCTTTTTTTTTATTCAATTATGACAGTTTCTATTGTTCTGTCTTCCAGTTCATTGATCCAGTTTTTGTCTCTTATATTTTGCTTTTGGGCTTATTTATTGGGTTTTGTTTTTTCATTATTGTTTTAAATTTGCACTCAGTTCTAGCTTATAACATCTATTTGTTTTCTGAAACTTACTATTTCTTTTTTGATAGTCTCCACAGTTTCAATTTGTTTCAAATATACTTATTGAAGATTTCATTGTTTGTTGAAGACAGCATCTTTAAAATATTTTCAGATCATTCTAATGTCTCTTCGATCTTGGTTTTGGCATCTTTTGATCAGCTTTTTCACTTTCAAATTAAGACTCTTTTGGTTCTTGGTATAAAGAATGAAGAAAGTATCATGTTATCCGTTTCTAAATTGTATTTAAACTTTTCTGTTTTAATTGGTTTCATATGACAGTAGGCCAGCAAGGGAATTTAGACATCACAGTTTTACAGCTAGGTGGAGGTTTAAATCTAGTTTCCCCATGTGGTCCCTTTTGACACTTCAGCTTCTCATTGCTGCTGGGTGGAGTAGAAGTTCCAGCTCTCCACTTGGCCTCCACTGGCACCTCTCTACTGAAAAGTAGGAGTGCCAAGTTACTTCTACTCACATGGCCTTCAGTGACACCACAAGGAGGGTGTCATCACAAATGAGATGCAGTAGAAGTCCTGTTTCTTTCCTATCCCTTCTCTGTTACCACTCCACTTGAAAGGTACCTTGTTAATGCAGGGTACAAATGGACATGCCCTCCATGTGCTCTCCCCTGACACTGTGAGTAGAGCATAGTCACATTACCAACCAGCGAGGATGAATATCAAATCCCTGCTCCTACTTGGCCTTCTCTAACACCACCTCCATGAGGGGTTTTGGTATCTTATTACTATCTGACAAGTATAAGTGTGAAGAGTATGAGCATTAAAGTCTAGATTTCCATTTGGCCTTTAATTTTGAGGCAGAGGGTGAGATCTCCCTCAGTGTTTTCTATGGTGTTTATCTGGAGTATAATAGTTACTGTCTAAAAGTTTTCTGTCTGGCCACACTTTTTTTTTCCTGGTCTTTTCTCTAAAAGGCTGCAGGTTTTCATTGAGAACTCACCACCACATTGTCCCTTGAGTTAAGAGATCCTGATCTTGTCCACCTTTTCCTCTTCTCTCCATCTTTAAGTTATATACTTACATAACTTTTAAGTCATTTTAGTTATACTTAATGGGAGGAATAAGAAAAAAAAAAACATCTACTCCATTTTCACAGAAGAGGACATCTAACTTCATATTTACTTAATTAACTCAGAGGACATATTAGTATGAATTCCAGCATCCTTGTCATCCATTTATTCCAAAAGTCAAAAGAACTCAAGGCTATTCACTTCTCTCCTACATACCATAGGAAGTCAGTTCCCAGCATGACACCTTTAGGATCTTTTCTGCTATCTGCTTCCATCCTATGAATGCCTAAGTGAAATTCTAAAGTTTAGGAGTTAGAGGTTAAGTCCAAAGGCAGTCAAGGTGAAGGGCACTTCAAAGTGATGAACTTCTAAATGCTGGTCTCTTAAGTGCTGGCCTCCCAGCATTTGAGGCCATACCTTTCTTTATGTCTAATGTCCACATCCCAAACATTGGCTTGGGAAACCCCAACAATCATTTCCTATCCTCTTCATTTAATAGCTCTAAGCAAGTGACACTTAAATTATTATTATGAACTGTGTAAAAGTATGTTAAAGTTATTTTAAAACAAATCATTCTATCTTTCATGATCATAAACTAACTGATCAAAATAAAACAGCCAAATGTTTTGATTAATGTGAAGATGCAAGCATAATGTCTATAATTCTGCAAGAAAAAGGTCCCAGCTTTGTCTTAGTATTTATTTGTCTCTTAGATATTCAATAATTAGGTTTTTTTCTGCAATAACTTCTTATACTAAATGAAATGACTGAAGAATGTCTTATATTGCTGATGTAGATCAAAGTTTGTTGCTAATGGAATTTTCTGGCTCTACCACTTTTACTGACATGAAACACCTCCTTCTATATTATACCTAGTTTCATTCATGATAATGCTGAAAATAAGGAGACGTGACGCATTTAACAGTACGTCAAGGTTGCCATTCAAGGGACAGACATTGCTGCTCAAAATAAAAAATGATGTTCAAGAATGTTTCTGGTGTAAAAATCACCCCCAGAGAATGAGGATTTGCTTCATTTCAAAGATCAGTAAGAAAGTGCTGAAAAATCATTCTGAGGTATCCAAAGACAAACAAAACCTGTGACTTTAGCTTCATGCCAGGGAATTAATTCCTGTGTGATTCTGTATATGGGACAATCACTCACAGTGGTCTGTACAAAACTTTAGCAAAAGCAAATATGATGTCTCAGCATATGTCTTGGTGGCCTAAATTTCCTCAGTGCCTTGGGCACCTTCCTGTCTTGTGTTCCTTTGTGGGATAGTCCAGCCCAAACAGAAAATAGTCCCATCTAGATAGAGTGTGGTTTAGGAATGGGGACTGCACTTGTCTTCCAGGTATATTTGAAAATAAGACATGTGTAAGAAATATAAAATAAGAAATTTATAAAATGCCTATTTTATAAATCTCAGATAAGATAAATATTTTATGAAGTGACACTCTTCACAGACTCATAGTATAATTCTTTAAGAATGGATACATCTAATAGTTACTTGAACAATAGCTTACAAGGAGTTGTGTAAGTTGTAGTGACTGTATCGATAGCTACTCAGGCTGTGTGTTGTTTTAAGTTGTTAACTTCTGTGTTTAAGAATAGAAAATGAGTTACATGGTGAGTTGTATGACTAAGTCAAATTTCATAATAAAAAAGGATGATACTAAATCCAGATCACTTGATTCTGAACTCAGCATTTAAATTATACTGCCCATGTAGAACCTCCAGAAATAGGACGTAGTGACTGAGAAAGGTTACATGAAAATCAGCCAGTCCAGAAATGTTACTTCAATAATATATTTCTATACTATTGGATAAATAATATTATACCTATCTAAAAATATTTTAGTAAGTAAACATATCTCAAATATAAAGCTCAATATGATTTTATGTATGTGCAAGATATAAAATATATATAGCTATCTAGAAAGCTTCTTTGTGTTCTGCTTTTGTTAAGAATCACCAAAAGGTAATGACAATTTCAAATGCTATCATTATAGAAGAGTTTTGGTTATTTTGAAATTCATGTAAATGGAATCATAGTTTGTTCTCTTTTTGCTTTGTTTTCTTTCGCACAGTATTTTTCCTGTGAGATGCATTAATGTTTTTGCATCCATCAGTGGTTATTTCTTTTTTATTAGTGAATTATATAACATTGTATGGACATATTACATATATTTACTGTTTCACTTGTGGGTGGACATTTGTGTTGTTCCAAGATTGTGGCCATGAAGTATAAAACCTCAAAGAACATTCTTGTGAATATGTTTTGCTGCTCACATGTACAAATTTCTGTCATGTATGTAACCAAGGATATACCCTAGCTGAATGCTAGGGTATTTGTTTGGGCTCTACTGTTTGCTGTCAAAGTGTTTTCCACAGTAGTCTTACAAATCTACTCCTCAACCAGAATGCGTGAGAGTTCCCAGTTACTAAATACCATTGTCAACAAGTGGTATTGTCAATTCCTTTAATCTTAACTATTTTTAGTCACCTTGTGGTAAATTATTGAGGTTTGAAGTTGCATTTTCTACTAACTAAAGATATAGAGCACCCTTTCCAATACTAATTAACAGTTTTAATTGAAAGCTAACTCTTTTAATTAAAAACAATATAAATTAGATGTTTTCATTTAATTTCATAGATTATAGTTAAAACGAGCTTTCCTTTGATGAAATTCCCTAAAACCATTCACTATTGTTCCAAATTAATAAACTTGAAGAGAGGAAATCAGAATTACATAAGAAAGCCACAGGTCAATGTTAAGAAAGTACTGTTAACCTCTGAGCTTTATCTCAACAGAGCTTTACTGACCTTTTATTTTGTTCTGTGCTAATCATAAAAGGTCAAGAGCATGATGTCTATCACAATCAGGCACGTGATAGCACTGACTAGTTGTATCTCAAAAGTGGTAACTGTTAGAAGATGGTGTGGATAGGAGATTAAGATAAGATTTTATAAGACATGTTCAGTGGCCATTTTATTTGACATACATAGGCGTTTTATAATTTCATCTGCATACTAAATCATGATTGCATATGAATTGCTCTTAAGTATATGAATATGAATGTATATGTATATTACAGCACTATTTAGAGACATATGCTACTATAAATAAACACATATAAAGCTAATGATAGTTCATTAAGTCTCACAATTTGTTGGAGGCACATAAATAATAAAAACTATCCCCCTTTCTGAAAGCAAGAGACAGAATCCCACAAAAACTCTGGTCCTAAACAGAAGGAATAACTCCTCATACTCTGCCATGAATATTGAAGTCAGGTAGTAGGATCTAAATCCTTATGACAACTAACCACGTTGAGGGTTTGACTGTAAATGAAGCTGCCTCTATTCTATCAGGAGGTCTGAATATTCCTGGGCTATTAATCATTTTACATTCTCCTATGAGTGCTATGGTTATGTTACCATTACTAGCAACATGTATAGAAATAAGGAAAGCTAATAACATGGTTTTGCCTTAAAATCATATACATTTGACTTTAATTGAACCAATTGAGTAATAATCTATAAAGATGAATTCTGGAGTCAAATTTCAGTTTGAGTCTGGATAAGTTACTTAATTAATCACTTGAGTCTCCATTTCTCTCATGGTCATAAGGAAGCACTACCTCCTCCTTTTCATAAAGTTGTAAAACACAGTATACATTAAATAACAACAAACTGAAAATAACTAGGGCCACAATATAGAACATAATTTATATTAAACTTTTGAAAGCTATGAGAGTTTCTGTACCCCCAGAAAAGCACAGGAAAATAGTAATATGTTTAGAAGTCCTTTTGATTGGCAATTGTTGGACAGTTGGTGGTGGTTGATAGATTTGTAAGACTTTTTTGTACACGTCTGTATACTTCTCTGTATTTTCACAATTTTCCAAAATATAAAGTTCAGAAAGGAATACTTTCATAATAAAATAGTATAAAAATATAAAAGAAAAATGCTGCAATAGTGGTTTTCAAAAAGTGATTTCCAAGACCAGTAGCATCAGAAGCTATGTGGCATCTAGTGTAAAATGCAAATTCTTGGGTTCCACCCAGAACAACTGGATCCTGGAGAGTGGGACACAGCAGTCTTCATTTTAACATGTCCTCTAAGTGACTCTGATAGACCAATTAAAATGAGAACTGCTGATATAATAAAATATTATTTCTTCTGGGAGTTAAAGTGTCTGAATTTTAGCTCAGGATCAGTTGATTTTGAACCTTGGTCACTTACCATCTCTGATTATCAATTTCCTGATCTCTAAATGAGATTGAGACTGTACGACTTGCTTCACCCTTTGTAGTTCAGACATCTAGTACAACTCAGATACACACAAATCAGGTGAGGAAAAATAATCCTTGACAAACTGCTGTCTAGAGTTTGGTAAATTTTATAGCTTGGTGGCTTGGTTTACTGTCCAAGATTAAGCCAATTATGTCTTTAATTAATAGATTATTTGTGGATGACTGGGAAAGAGTCCATTTTCATCACCAAATATAGTTCAAAATGTTGATAATCTCTTACAAATTTTTGAGTAAGTATTTCAGGTTTCTTATTACACTAGGCACTGATATTTGAACTTTACTATTAAGCCTAGATGATTTGAGGTGATTTACTTGTGCTTTTATAATTCTGTATTCTATTTGATACAGAATGGAGACTTATACTTTCTATAACTCTAACACATTTAAGAAGCTAACACTTAGAGTCTTAATTATAACAAGAATAAGAACTTAGCGTGAATCTAAAAAGTGTTTGTAAAGTACTTTTAAACAACAAATCTTGTTATGTCTACGTGCAAATCTGCCAGACACCTCTGGTTCAACACAAGACGTTAAAAAATTCACACTGCCATGACATTTTGACTACTCCGAGTTAGATTTAGAGAGACTAGAAAGAACCTGAACTAGGTGGGGATAGAGGGTAAGAATCATTTCTATAAAGTTGCACCATCAACTGGAAGGACTTTGTAGGGTCTGAACACTTATAAATATTAGCAAAATAATGAGGATAATAAGGTATGCAGAACTTGGAAATGTAACCAAAGTCCACATTCAGAAGCAGAAGAATCTAGAAACTCATTTTCTTCTCAGATATGATGAAACTACAAGGAAGCAGGCCAGAGCTTCTTTTGTTGTCACCACATGTAACCATATGGATTTTGATAACACTTTTAGGGCTGCTAACTCCTTACAATGAGTGTTATGGAGCAATATAATGAGAAACCAGGAAGACGTCATGCTGCTGGGCCTTCCATGTTCAGAGACTACAATATTCAAGGCTGAGCAAAAGGGTTAATCCTCAGTAACAAGCCACAGGAAGCACCTTCCATCCCATAATGGTCTATTATTTGCAAATTTCCAGTGTCTTGTGGATAACAAGATATTTGATTCTTAAAAACTCAGAACATTATGATTATTTTGTAAGCCCTATATAAATTGACAATAATAAACTAGGGTGCCGGCCCCATATATGGAGGGTGGCGGGTTCAAACCCAGCCCCGGCCAAACTGCAAAAAAAAAAAAAAAAAAAATAGCCAGGGGTTGTGGCAGGCACCTGTAGTCCCAGCTGCTCGGGAGGCTGAGGCAAGAGAATCACGTAAGCCCAAGAGTTAGAGGTTGCTGTGAGCCATGTGACATCATGGCACTCTACATGTGTGGTACAGTGAGGGCGGTACAGTGAGACTCTGTCTCTACAAAAAACAAACAAAAAAAAAAAAAAAAGAAAGAAAAGGAAAGGAAAGAAAGACAACAATAAACTAGAATTAATCCACACACACAGAGCAGTGTGAGACCTGCAATGCTGTATCTATACAGATGTATAACAAAACAGAGAGGTCTTTGTTTCTTCAAGCAAGTCAAATCCCCCTGGAGACTTAACAAAGAAGAAACAAGTCCAAGTATTAAAGCCAGCTAGGGTCTCTAGGTAGGCATTATTGTTTAGAGAATAAATTAACAGAGATAAGAATTTTTAAGTATGAACAGAATTGGATGTTTACTTTATTCACATTTATGAAAAGGGTATAGGAATTGAAAAGAGAGGGTCACAGAAAAGTATCTAATCTTGACATATATGTACGGTTAACCTGTTTACTTGATCCATATATTTTGAAAAGGTTTTACATAATATTGTAAATCTCTTCTCTGCATGATGATCCTTAATTCTTTGCACTCGAGTAACCAGGCAGGAGACTTTCAGTGCCCAACAAGATGGAGAAAATCTCTCTTCCTTCCAGGTCCTCCCTTTTACATCTAAAACCCTGAATATAAAGCAATAAATAAGCATAATATGACTCTTACATGAGGAAACAAGGTGAGCTGCCTAGGGACCATTGAACTTAAAGAATAACATGGAAGTGAGTTCCTTGGTTCATTAGTCTGCTCAGGATACCACAAAACAAATACTAAAGACTTAGTACCTTAAATAATGGAAATGTATTTTCTCACAGTTCCAGAGGCTAGAAGTCCAAGATCAAGGTGTTAGTAGATTTGGTTTCTGCCGAGGCCTCTCTCTTTGTCTGGTGAATGGTTACTTTCACACTGTGTTTGCTCAGGAACTTTTCTCTGTCTGCATATAATGGAGAGGGAGAGAGTAAAAGAGAGAGAGAGAGAGAGGAAGGGAGAGCACTTTAGTGTCGCCTCTTCTTACAAGGAGACCAACTTTACAGAATTAGAGCTTCACTCTTATGACGTCATTTAACCTCAGTCACCTCGTTAGAAGCTGTGCCTCCTAATCTAATCAAATTGGGGTTTAGGGCTCCAACACAGGAATAAACAGGGTAAATTCATCCTCTAAATTTTGGTTTTCTTATCACCTACATGCATCCCAGATTGGGGCTATGCAGAGCCACCACCAAAACACAGACAAAAATGGGGAACCAAAAGTGTTTTCTCTAGCCAAAGTTCTTGGAAATAGCTCAAGAACAGAAACATTTTTGTCAATGGATGATTAACTCCATCCAGAAATAAAACAGTGGAAAAGTTCTATCCACCCTATTCCAGTGGTATCAAGAACAAGCTGCTTGTCTAACACTTCACACTGTACCACAGAAATAGGTGAAAGCACTCTGTTTTCCCAGTCTGGTGGTGTTCGCAAGTATGAGGACAGAAGCTACCCTGTCTCCCGCCTGACAGATGTAGGAAATACATGGATTCCCCTGCAGAATTAGTGTCAGCGAGGCTAGTGAGAATCTGATCCATGACCCATTCAGTGAAAGCCAGGACTTTTCCAGTTTCTCTACCAAGTATATGTAATACTTAACAGGGAACTTATCCTCCATCAGCCAACAGCATGTGGTATTACCATTTTCCTCACTCCAGATGTCAGTGAGATCCAGCAGTGAGCAGACTCTTTATGGCAGTGATTCTCAACCTTCCTAATGCCACAGCCCTTTAATACAGTTCCTATGGGTCGCGACCCACAGGTTGAGAACTGCTCCTCCATGCCTACCTGGCAGAAGCAAGACTTAGTGAGATGTTATGAGACAGAGCTAGGCATTGCTAGGCTTCACTGCTCTCTCTCCTGTCAGTGGAGCACAATGGGGAACAGAACCTTGACCTCTACCCACCAGCAATGAGGTGCAATGAGGTGGTGTGAGGTGGGGCTAGTTGATACCTTGTTCCCCTCTCCTTATATGGTTTTATGAGGCCTAGCATGGAGCTGAGCTTCCACTCCCACCCTGTAGCTATAAAACATCATGTCAATTCTCCACTTCCTTCATCTCTGGTGTTTAAGAAGCTCAAGGAGGACCAGAGCTTAGATATTCACTCAGAGTCAACAAAAAAGTAAAAGTCAATGTCACACATTGACTGGGAAGGTGTCAGCAGAGACAAATGATAGATGAATTTTTATCTCACTTCTCTGCAATGAGAACGTGTGAGTAAACACTCAACTTTTTAGGGAGGGAATGCCAGGAGGTCCAGCAAGAGACTGACCATACACACATGCCTGGACCTCATATTATACCTCTAAAGGAAATGGCCTACTATAAAAAGGAGGTTAATAAGATCCAGAGTCTCCTAATATAATACCTAAAATGTCCAGGATACAAAAGGAAATATCCAGGAGAGAAAAAAATCACAACTACAATGGAAAAAGGGAATAAGCAGATGCCAATACCAAGATAAATCAGATGTTGTAATTATCTGCCAAAGACTGTGAAGCAACCAAATGAAAAAATTCTTCAACATTCTATTACAAATTTTCCTAATATGAGTTTTTAAATATTAGAAAATCTCAGCAAAGTAATAGAAGTTTTAAAAAATACCAAGTGGAAATTATTTAATTAAAATATGTAGTAACAGAAATATAAAACGTTCCTAATTTGGTGGAAGACATAAACGTACAGATTGAAGATACTGAGCAAACCTTAAATACAAAAAAAAAAAAAAAAAAAAAAAATTTGGAAGGAAAGTCAAACAAAGATATACACAAGTAAAACCTCTGAAAACTAGAAACAAAAAACAACCAAAAAAAAAAAAAAAAAAAAAAATGAAAGCAGCCGAGAAAAAATGACACATTCCACCAATTTGGGTGACAGCACCCAAACTGATTTTTATGTGATTTCTCACCTGAAACTATGGGCTTCAGAAGGAAGTAACATTTATCACATCCAGAATGAGGACATCTGTCATCTGTGAATGCTACATTCACCAGAAACTATCTTTAAGAATGAAAGGGGGGAAAGACACAATTAGACAAAGAAGCACTGTTGGGTCCCACCCAGGGTGCCACTTGTCTGGGCTGGTCAGGTCTCCAGCCCCAACTTATCTAGGTTTTCACTCAGAAACAATTACCCTTAGATGCCTGAGGGCTATTCACTTTAGCAGAAGGGAGAAAGAATACTTGAGGGAGAGGAGCAGTATTATTAGAAGAATACATCTTAGCAGTCTTTCATAGAGAGACACCATGCAGGCATTCTGCGGGCAGAAGCAAAAGAGTCAGAATGAGCAAGTCCGTGAAAGAATGAGCATGCTCTGCTCGCTCCCGACTGCCTTCTCCTGCAGCTTCTTATAGACCTAATCCCATGGCTCTTGCACAACATGTGTAGAGACTGCTAATCCCTGATGCTCTCATCTGGCAAGCTCTCAGATGAGAGCTGAAACCCTTCCCCATGCCCTTATGTTTCTTATGATTACAGAATGTTCCGAGCATAGCTCTCACTTCTCCTTTCCTTAAAGCTATATGGTCTACTACAAAGCACTTAGGATTTTAAAAATTATTTACTATTATTACAGAATGACTTAAGGGAATTCTCTGAACAGAAATGAAATGACCATAACAAAAGGCTTTGTTGGAGGCACACTAATGCCCTCTTAAATATAGCCCTGCCCTAATTCCATGAACCTGTGAACATGTTACTTACTAGATGTCAAAATGGACCACACAGATGAGATCAAGCTAAGGAATTCTAGATAGGGAGATGCTCTTGGGTGAGACCAATGACATCACAAATGTCCTTATAAGTAAAGGAAATTGAGTGAGATACAGGGACAGATGTGAAAACAAAAGCAGAAGTCAGATACAATAGTTGGCATAGGGCCACTGACTAAGGAATTTGGGCATTTTTTAGAAAATGAAATTGTTTGGGCTGTGCCTGTGGCTCAAAGGAGTAGGGCACCGGCCCCATATGCCATATGCTGGAGGTGGCAGGTTCAAATCCAATCCTGGCCAAAAACAAAATGCAAAAAAAAAAAAAAAAAAAGAAAAAAGAAAAGAAAGAAAGAAAGAAAGAAAGAAAGAAAGGAATTGTCAAGGAAACAGATTCTCTCTTAGACCCTCCAGAAGAAATGTCACCTAGCTGACACTTTGATTTTAGCCTTTGATTTTAATCCTGTTTGAATTTCTAACCTCTAGAGCAGTGGTTTTTTTTTTTTTTTATTAAGTCATATGCACATAGATCATGAATACATTTATGCGTATGTGGGGTACAATGTGTCGATTTTTTTATACAATTTGGAGTGCTTACATCAAACTAATTGATATAGCTTTTGCCTCATTTACTTGATTACTGTGTTAAGACATTTGTGTTCTATACTTGGTAGATTTGACTTGTACCCTCGCAATATGCTTCATAAGTGTGGTCCCACCATTTACCCTCCCTCTAACAAATCTTCCTCCTCCCCTCCATTCCCACTCCATTTCTTTCCTTCATCTTGGGCTATAGTTGTCGTCTATTTTTCATAAAAAAGTGTGAGTAAATATAAATTGATTTAATAGAAGTACTAAGTATATTGGATACTTTTTCTTCCATTCTTGAGATACTTTACTTATGCAGTGTTTTTTAACCTTTATCTCACAGCACACGTGAATCTGTAGTTAAACTTCCACACCACACTTAAATTGTTGATCAAAAAGAAAAGTAAAAAAAAGAAAAAAGAAAAAAAAAAAACAATACTGTGCTTTGATCCTCTTTTGAAAATAATTTAATTAATGATCTTTAAAATTTTTCATGGTGCACCTAAGATCCTCTCATGGCTCGACCAGTGTGGTACCCTGGTTGAAAATCACTGCTCTAAAACTATAAAACAAGACATTTGGATTGTTTTGAGCCTCTAAGTTTTTTGTTACAGTAGCAGTAGGAAAGTAATACAGTTTTGAATTTCAGAAAGAAAAAAGTAACATCAGAATTAGTACAAGTAGGAGTAAATATAGTACATTGTATTTCAATGAGTTTCTTAAATAGCAATGATGGTTAAATTTTATGTGATGAACCAAAAAATTATAGAACGATCTAATGTGGTCCACAATGTATGTAGAGAAAAAAATACCTAAAGATACTTGTATTTTAAAAGTTAGGAGGATAAAGGGACCCAACAGAAATGGAATTTCTATGCTTCACTTGAAGTGGTAAAAATACTAGTATCATTAGACTGTTGTGTGTACGTATGTATTATAATATAGAGGAATATTATATAATAATAACAATATCTAGTTTCCAGAAAAACATGGCAACCCTAACTTTGTCACAAATAACAAAGCCTCAAAATACATGAAATAAAATGAAGGGAGCTAGCTGAAAGTTGAAATTCCCATACTTGGGGTCTTCAACTTCCTAATTTTAGCAATTAAAAAACTAGCAGTCAAAAATCAGCAAGCTTATGAAATTACTGGCAAACCCAATCTATCAAAAATATTTAATTGACATATATAGAGCACTCTTCCCAAAGTAGTGCTAAGGGAAAAATCTATAGCACTAATAATTACATTTGAAAAAAGAAAAGTTCATGAATTAGTAATGTTATTCCCTATCTCAAAATTTAGTGAAATGAAGAACAAATAAGCCAAAAACTATTTTTTTTAGATCTCTCTCTAGCTTTCACCCCATCTTCCTTGCCCAAAATAATAACTTCTTTTAATGGGAAATTAAATAAATTCTTTCAACGTTAAGTAGGTGTTATGCTATAAAGTATAAAATATTAAGAATATTCCAAATGTTCTGAATCCAGAACACTTTACATCTGGGACATGTTCTAAGTATCACATGCCCAAATGGTAGCAAGTAGTTATGAACTGAATTACGAAGAGACATACAAGAGACCGCAAAGGTAATAATAATGCTCTTTTTCTGAAAGTGGATGATGGGCACACAGAATTTGTTGTACCACTTTTCTTTATAGTTATTCTTTGGTATGTACTCAGTAGCAAAAACAACTTTAAAAATTGTTTTATAATAGAGTGAAAAATATGTCAGAGGCATATGTTGTATGTTTTAGCTTAAACAGTAGGCTCACAGGTGGTTTTTTGTATGCATACACATAATATATATAAATACAACAGAGCCTCCATATTTGGTTGCCTCCATGCATTGACCACTTCCTTAAATTGACCTAATTTTCATAGATATGCACCACATAGGCATATCAGTACAGCAGACCTAGGTTTCTTACATTGACAACCTCTGTATGTTGACCAGTTAGTTATAGTCCCTTGAGTAGTCAAGTTACAGAAGTTCTACTGTATACTACAATAGAAAGATGAAAAGGATTCCCTGTGGCTAAAATCAGACAAATCAAAACAAACAAACAACAACAACAAGGAAAAAAAAAAAAAAAAAAAAAACACAATATCACAGCTACCAGAATGAGGGATTGGTCACGTATCCTCATGTTATTAATTTTCATAAGAGTTCTTTCCTGTAATTAAGCAGAAATCAACCACTGGAAAGCTTTGCTGAAATAACTACAGCTGGAAAATTTCACAATTGACCTTGACCTTGACCTTGACCTTGACAAACCACCAGATGCCAGCAGAAGACCTATCATCTTCCTTCTCCCATTTTGTGATCTAGCCATACCCCCCAACCCCATTGTTGGACAAAAGACTGGCCTTATAAACTTTCTTTACGGATAAATAGCTACAGACCTTAAGCCAGTTTCAGCCAGCTTGTAGAGACTGTGCACAAATTGTCTTTGTGTCCTATAGTTCACCTCTTGATGTAAAGAACAAATTCTACCTAATTTTAATGCTAAAACCCCACCACAAGGTGAACATGGGATGTATGCTATATATATATTTACCCATTGTACAAACACCTAACTTCCTTCATCAACATTCATAAAATTTCCCCAACCTTGCTCAATATATATGAAAGATTGACTTTGTAAGGCATATATACCAGCCCCACCACCCTTCTGTAGAGTTTGGAATTTCCAATTCCCTCAAAGCTGAACTTTATTAGTCCTAAAATTGATTCTCCCTCTAAAAATAAAGTATTTTTCTTTTTTCCTTCTTCTGTGGTTCTCACAGTCTGTTGTTAACATCAGCTCAGCAATACTTGCTGACAGTTGTAAATATGTCATTGTAGATGTATGATCCTAATTTTTACTTACAACATCACAACATTACACAGTCTGCTTCCCCTCTTCTGTGTCTCTTGTTTCCCCCTCCTGAGTAGCTGGGGCTAGAGTTGCAAGCGCCATACCCAGATGATTTTTTTTTTTTTTTTTTTTTTTAGAGATTGGGTTGCACTGTGCAATCTTCCCACTCTGGCCTCCCAAAATGCTGGGACTACAGGTGGGAGCTACAGCACTCCTTCACTGTCTTCTTATAAGGACACAAATATAGGTACATAAAGATTTAAGGCCCACTTGAATCTAGTATGACCTTATTCTTACTTCATTACAATTGCAAAGACCTTATTTCCAAATAAGGTCACATTCTCAGTGCTGGGATTAGGACTTAGATATGTCTTTTTGGGAGACACAGTTCAAACCACAACAGGTACAAGCAAGTAAGAAATTGACTTTAAGAGAAGAAAAGAAAGATGAGAAAATGAATAGGCAAATGAGAAAAGAGAACTGTGTTTTATTTTATGTAAATCAAAGGAGCAACCCAGATAAAATAAATAACTCAGGTGAACCTTCCACATTGGGTGGTAAGGAGGGCTTACATGGGTTCTCCAGTCTGTGCCACCTGCTTCTATGAAATTCTTTCTGACTGTGGAGATAATATGTTTTGTTTCCATTTACAAATCAGCTACACTTCCTTGTTAGTAATATGTTTAAAATGTCATTGTTAAATGTGACTATCTCTATGATTAAATGGCAATATTCTCTCTTTGGATTTTAAATGTTTGCAGGTGCCTTGTTGGCTGTGACCATTTTGTTCTGTTAGAATTCTTTATGCTAATTGTACATACATATTGGCATTTAAAAAGCTAGTGCAGCTGTTTTGTTCTCCAAAGAGGTACAATTCCTTGCTTGTTTCAGAGGAGGGGAGGAAGGCTTGATCTGTGATTATTATTAATAGTTCACAAACCGTGTATAACCCAGGGGTGGCGAACACGCAGCTAGAGCCGCATGCGGCTCCCGGCCAAAATGAATTTCGGCTTT
>CAUYPK010167468.1:0-38501 GCA_963574355.1 Loris lydekkerianus
CAGGAATGGAAGAAAAAGTATCCAATGTACTCAGCCCTACTATGAAGCTAAACTATAGCTTTCACATGAAGGCTATAACCCAACTATACCACAAGACTATGAGGAAAGGACCAAGGAAGGGGAAGTGAGGGGGGAGGTTTGGGTGGAGAGGGTGATGGGTTGGGCCACATCTATGGTGCATATTTTTATCTATAATAAAAAAAAAATTAAAAAAAAAAAAAAAGGCTCCCTTTTCTTCAGTCTGCTATCACCTCTACCAGGGTTAATAACCTCTTCCTTAAACCAATAAATGTTTTTAACCTCATCTCTTATCCTCTGGCAAAATCACATACTGAAAACCATTTAAAAAAGAAAAACCAAATCAGTGTTTTACTTTAGGAATTCACAAACATCCATCTCTAAACACCATTTAAGTACAGACCCTCCTCGAGTATCTTCCAACCAGATGTTTATGTGTAAGACATGTCCAAAAGTACTTCCTTTCACCAAACATGGACGTCTTTTTCTATATTTGCTTTTGTGGTAAACAATGATGCCTTATACCTCATCTACCCAGGTGGAATGCTATTTTCACCATTTGCCATTAATGTTAGCTAATAAATGACACCTTAATTTTGGAGATCCAAGACCCTCATTGCTTCATTCATGTCTCGAGACTGCAGTAATGTGGGAGGGTAAACATTAGCAAATGAAAACAGGTACAAAAAACTAGTTTTGTTAGTCTTTTCAAAGATTGGCAAGGGTAAATGCTGGCAATTGAAAACAGGTACAAGCAACTAGTCTTGTTAATCTTTTCCATAGACAAGGTTACACGTTCTCTCCCAATTTCTTCCTGCATGACTTAGACTCTCAAGTCGTTGGCTCTTGGCTTTAAGCCCCATTCTTCCAAGGAAGTGGACACTGTGCCTGATACAGCCTGTCCTTGCTCCACCCAATATCCACTTTTCCAATAGACTTAATGTGTATTTGAAAATATTATCTCATCTTCCTCGGAATGCTCTTTTATATTTTCTGTTTATTATTATTATTTATTTTCTTTCAGAAATTGTGTGTGAATGTGTGTGCTTGTGTGTGGGGGTTCTGCTTCCTTTGGTTATAAGTAAATATTTGTTTTCAGAAGGGTTTGGTCTCAATCGTCTTACACACCTGTGTCCTAGATGTGAACACGCTCACAACTTCATACTGTCTATGTGCTGCAGAACCCCCAAATGTCTACCTACATCTATGTACCTAACTGACATCTTTCCTTAAAAATCACTCAAGTACTTCCAAATAAATGTGATCAAATTTTCATGAAGTATCTTCTTCCCTAACCCTAATATTTCTTGGATTATGTTAGCTACACAGTCATCGCCTACTTACACAAGCGTAAAAGCTGGAAGTCATTCATAATTCCTGGCTCTCCTTCTTTCAACCCTCACAAAAAGTCAGTCCTATCTCTTCATTTCTCTCCCAAAACACTTGTAGCAGTGTCTCCATCATCTGTATTATTGTTGTCACTTACTGTTTACAATAAAACTCCAGTTTACTTTACCCTACTTTTACAGCTTCCTACAATGTACATATGATTAATTCACATGGTTCTTCACTGACTTCATAGAATCTATGTAGAAATGTGCACAGTTCTTAAAGTCCATGATTTAGCCTCTTCAACTATTGTTTTAGCCAGATCTACCACTTACCACCTCTCTGCCTATATGTTTCTCTCTACCTATATTAACAAAAATATTTCTAAAACATAAAATAATAATGAAAGCAAATATTTAATTAAGTATTGACTACATGCTGAGTATTGCAGTTTTCTAAATATATCAAATTTTCTCTTGCCTTGTGTCTTTGTACTGGCTATTTCTGAAATATCTTTGCATGCTATTAATTAGCCAAAATCTGTTCTGGTAGGTCAGGTGCCAACTCTCTCCTCCCCAAGGTTGGACATCCTTTGTTTGTGTTCTCCTATGCATATTCCTGTCTAAAAACCACAAAACTCTGCTAACAAAGCTGTTATATTAAATTTTAACATGGAAGCAAACTCAAAGTTTTTTCCACCAGTCAACTCTATCTAAACATCAAAGCATATTCAGAATAATAAGCTGACAATTCCATAGGTAGATTTTTCCAGATTTATGTGGAGAAAAAGTAAGCAGAATCCTGTTGCCTTGAATTTGTTATGACTTTATATACAGCAGTAACCAAAGCAAAGGCCAGATCTTATTGATTATGTACATTTTGAGACAATGCTTTAGATCTGGAAAGGTCTCTAATTTTTCAATGTTTATAGTTTAAAGCCTTAATTAATATGTGTCCTATTTCCTGGTACGTTTAAACTGCTCTGGATTATCGTTTCAACAGTTTTATTGCTTTTTATAGAAAAAAATAATCTAAGTATCTGAGAGTAGCAGGAAAAAGTACATCAACGGTCATCCAAAAAAGGAAAAGGGAAATCCAATCTCTATTCCATCAAAGGTTTTTAAGCTCCTACTTCTTAAATTCTGATTTTAAGTTCATGCCTACCTATGGGATCCTGTCAAGTCATTTTTTCTTTATTTTATTGTATGCTGGATATTTCTCTGGCAGATATTTGTCAGGTATTTTTATCCCGTTTTGGTTTAACTTTTCTGGTACTACACTTAGCCTGTACTTTGAAACCATTTTTGTTATTAAATTTAGAAATAGATATTTTACTTACAAATCAGAAGTTGAAGAAAGTAATTGGGTCACATTTTCTGAAACTAGGAATAAATAATTTTAAAAAATTAATTAGAAATGTATCTACATCTCTTTTTCAAGAGATAATACTGAAAATAGAAGTTCATATTAAAGGTATGAGCAAACTGAATTCATTCATTCCTCTAGCAATGTATGTTTGGGAAGATATTTTTAAATTTCCTCTTCTTTACAAAAGAGATCTGAATCATGAAAAGAAGGGCAGTGTGATATGTGAGGGTTCAACGACTCAGGGTGTGTGTACAGGGAAGACAAGCTGAGCAAGGCAGAGGCATTGATGCCCACACAGCAGGACACTTTATCTGACCTCGTGAAGGTCAGCATGTTGAGATATTTTAAAAATACAGGAAACTACTCAGTGTTCTGGAAAAGTTGAAGAAAGGACACGTTGATTTATGAAATCATTCTATAGCCCATCATTCTGGTTTTCAAAATATTCAGTTACTTTTATCTTCATGAACCAGCACATTGTTATAGATTGGTACGTGGTATGTTCCAAGGTGCTAAGACTGCATGGTAGAGAATAGGCTCAGCAATTGTTTAATGAGCCTAACTACAGTTGATTACCTGCGCTAGACAGGTACATGTCAGCTTGGCAACTGGTTCAGCAGTAACTTTGAGCATGAGGTTGTGTGATGTTTAATAATCAGGAGTCTTGAGACTGGGCATGGTGGTTCATGCCTTAGAAGCTCAGGTACTCAGACGTCTGAGGTGAAATTTCCACTTGAAGCCAGAAATTGGAGACTATTCTAGCAATACAGCAATATATCATCTATGCAATAACAACAACAAAATAATAAATTTAAAAAATGTTAGGTGTGGTAGTGCTCACCTATAGTCTCAGATACTCAGGAGGCTGAGGCCCAAGGATCCCTTGAGCCCAGGAGCTGCCATTGTAACCAACCTGGGCAGCAAGGTGAGTGCCTGTCTATAAAAATGAATAAATGAATAAATAACCAGAGTCCTAGTTACATCTAATATTAGTGTATATAAATAATAACAAAGACAAATAACTTATATCATTTTTAGAATATGTTTTGAGATATTTTCACTTGCCTTTATACCAAATTTAAAGTTATAAATAAAACTTTTAAGAACATTCAATATAACAAATTTTCTGTACAGGTTGAGCACGCCTTATCTAAAAATGAAAAATCCAAAGCTTTTTCAGTGTTAACATGACCACTCCTGGAAAATTCCATACCTGATCTCACATCAATGGTTCATAGTCCAACTGCAGTGAAAACTTTATTTCATGAAAAAAATTATTTAAAATCATGTATAAAATTACTTTTAGGCTGTGCATATAAAGCACAAAAGAAACCCAAATGAATTTTATGTTTACCCTTAGGTCCCATCCATAAGATATCTCATTATGTGTATAAAAATATCTTCTAATCAAAAAAAACATGAAACCCAAACATATCTGACCCCAACCTTTTCTGATAAAGAATATTCAACCTGGATATAATCACTGATGTAGGTGAGATATCAGGAAAATAAATGAACAACAGGACTTTCAATCATCTCAGTAGTAATGTTAACAAATGTCCCCCTCAACTCACTGAATCCACCTCATTTGTGCAGTTCGTATCTGTACAAATTAGTTGACATGCCTGTTCACTTACTCACTCATTAGGTCACTGATTCATTTATTCCATGAAAAACATTTTAATCATTACTTAAATGTCATTGCAGCAATTACTTCTTGTTCATTTTCAGTTGGATGATTTAAAGGACTCGTGTAACTACACAACTTATGCCCAATTTGTTTGTTTGTTTTAATTGTTGGAGATTCATTTAGGGTACAAGAAACCAGGTTACACTGATTGCATTTGTTGGGTAAAGTCCCTCTTAACAATTGTGTCTTGCCCCCAAAAGATGATTTGCACAGAAAGTCTCACCCCCCTCCCTCCTTTCCTGTCTCAGCTCATCCCTTCTCCCATCCCCCTCCCTCCCTCCCTCTCTCAGCTCTTCCCTTGTGCCACCCTCTCCCTCCTTCCCTCTGTCAGCTCTTCCCTTCTGCCACCCCCTCCCTCCTTCTCTTTCTGTTTCCTCCTCTTCCCCCACTTCCCACCATGTACTAGGTCATTAATTGTCCTCATGTCAAAATTAAGTACATAGGATTCATCCTTCTCCATTCTTGTGAAGTAAAGTTTTAATAGAGACAATGTATATAATAGAACAAGCAATAGGAAACATGATCAAACATCAAGGACTTCCAGACAATCAGGGACAGAGTTTCAAGGTTTTCTCTTGTTCTCTAAGGATAATAGTCATCTAAGATCACATGCCATAAAAGTGTAGGTGATATATTTTGGTACCAGGGAAACTGAGGCCTAAGTTTATTGAGTAGTTTACTTATGATTTATTTGCTTTGAGACAGGTTGTTGCTTCTACCCAACTGATGTGCAGTGGCATCATAATAACTGACTATAATATCAAACTCCTGAGCTCAAGCAATCTTTCAACCTTCCAGGTAGCTGGGATTGCATACTTGTACCACAACACCTGGCTAAAGTTTCTTTTTATTCTTTTAAGATAAAATCATATTTATTTTATTATTTTTATTTCAGAATATTATGGGAGACAACATTTTATTGTCACATATTCCTTTTGTACAGTTCCAATCAAAGTTATGATTTCTATTTCATATAGAGATGGGATCTCACTCTTGCTCAGGCTAGCCTCAAAATCCTGGCTTTGAGCAGTCCTCCTCCCTCAGCCTCCCAAAATGCTAGGACTAAAGGATGGGTGAGCCACTGATCCCACCCATGTTTATTTTTTAAGTCAAAACTAGGGTGTGTGAATAGTTAAACCAACAGCAAATCATTGGTCTATACGTTTTCCACAAACAATGTTGTCTTTCCTCTTTGAATAATTTGAAATATCTTTGAGGTCCTAATCTTCTCTATCTCTTTTATTGTATCTCTCATCCTCTCACGTTATGGTCGAATTTCAGTCACACTTATTTTACTGATCTTGGCAAAAAACATGATTTTTGTCATTTACAAGACTCTATGTCTGGGTTGTTTTTGCCTACTATTATGTCTACTTATCCATTATGCATCATTATACTTAGCATCTTAGCAGTATATCTATTAGATCTTCATTATCCCTGAGCCTTGAATAAGAATCCATCCCCACCTTCTATTTTTCTACTAAACTCTTTTTAAATTTCTTGATGCACTATTTTTATTGAAAAGTCATTTTGCTATTTCTTAATCTGTGTTTCTCTTCAAGATTACTAATAGGCACTGTGCCTTTTCAATATTATATTAACAATTCCAATATCTTTATATAAGGGCCTCTAATGAGAAAAAATGACTAAATAATAATAAAGCATCTTATGTTTTTAAAGGTAAAAGTAAACAATTATACCTTTTAAAAGTTGGAATCAATACACCTGAATTTTACTCTGTCTTTAATTAGCTTTTATTTATATTTAGGTAATTTATTTGTTTATCCTAAAAATGAAGATGATTTATTATGTATCAGAGAAGGCAATAATGGCTAAACAAAATAAATTTTCACACAATGATGCAATTGTATGAGTGACAAAAGAGTCTCATTACTATCAATATATTTTAAAGAGTACACTGATATTAAGGTTATTACATAGAGGAACTTAGACCTTTGGAAAGGATATAAAGCACTCTTTAATGTTCAGTAAAATGGTTTTTATGCCTTCCTAGGCAAAGGGCTATCAATTTTAAATAATATAAATGGGGGGAAAAGGATTCAGTGAATTTTGAAATGGTCTCCAGAGGAAGTGTCAAATGTTAGAAAATTTGAACTTATTGACATATGAAAATATTAAAAAAGTATAATCAAATGATTTGTGAGTAGGTATCCAAACATATGCAAACACTAAATAAGAGTAAATAATCTCTACCATCTGTATGAATGTCCTAGTCACTTATTTTCTTATGCAATGGGGATAGTATCATAGGAACTCCAGGAATGTAGCTAGAGATTTCCATAGGATCAGCCAATTCTTTTTTTCAATCTCAGATTTACTGAATTCACTGAATTTCTAATGTAGATTTTAAATTCATCAAATAATGAAGCAAATGTTCTCCAATTTGAATGTATAAAAAGCAATATATCAAACAAAACTCATCTGACCAGTCTCACATACCCTTCAGATCACAGATCAACCTGATTATTGCTAGGCAAGCTGTTAAACTTGAGTCTGTGACTTCCCTCCTGCTATCTCTCAAAGAACCTGCTCCAACAGCCTACAGCTTGAAAATTAACAGAAATAGAATCTAGCCTTTTAATATGTTTCTATATGTAATCTTATAGTGTAACTCATATTTTAATCTCTCATCATTAACAAGTAAAAACATGACATTCAATTGAAATAATCTGTATTTTGAAGTTTTAAATAAAAATAAAATAAAGCCCACAGGAAACATAAACTTAGAACACGCAATGCACAACTCCTTCACAATAGAAATAGACAAGGTATTACTCTGTAGATTCATTAGACCTTTTATTCATTTTAGGAGATAATTATATCTACCAACAGCATTTATTTTATTTCTAGCATTCTTTAGTGCAAATGGTACAATACTGCTGGTAGCTTTATAGGGTTCCTTTTGTTTAGTTTTGTAACTAAACAAAATTTTATAACTGAAATTATTCCTGAACAAAATAATATGTATTTCTGTGTTTGGATTCAGGTAAAGTATTTCATGACAGCTACAAACTGAAGTAACAGAAATTAGTTGTACTAATCTTACAAAGAAAATGTATCATAGATGTTCATACACAAATGTTTTAATACCAGTTTTTTGTAAAATACTCATACATGATGTATAAGCAAAATATGATGTTATTATAAGAAATGAGTTTCCAGTATTAACTGAATTTCACTTAATAGGCTTTTTATATAGCCCTTTCCCCCGTATTTTGAATGTTTTAAATTTAAAACATTGATATGATAAAATCTCTCTGCGTATCCAAGTAACATTTCTTTTTCTTTTTTCTTTTTTTTTTCAGTTTTTGGCCAGGGCTGGGTTGGAGCCCGCCACCTCTGGCATATGGGGCTGGCGCCCCACTCCTTTGAGCCACAGGCGCCACCTATCCAAGTAACATTTTGTCACCTTCCTCATACTCTTATAGCTTAGTTTTCTTCACCAGACCTTTTCCTGTGCATCAGGAAAACAACCCATGGTTTGCTATGAGCCACTAAAAATGGAATTTCTATTAGCAGATTACAACTGGTCTACAAATAAATCATTTTATGAGGTAAGAGGCATGTGAAAAATCTGTCGGTTCTCAGCAGGGAGCTTTCCAGGCGTACTGTAGTCTGTCAAGAAAGTCCTTCTTGGGGTAGGAAAGTGCCAGGAACCAGCCTACCCAAGTTATTAGGAAAACCCAGGAGTAGACCAGCATGGGATGGAAAAAAGAGACAGAAAATAGCGGGATCAGGAGGACCTTCCTTCAGTGGGAAAAGTCAACCTCAGCTTTTTTGCACAGCTTTTATATACAGTAGCTTGCAGGCATGATTTTGTCATAATTGCATAACTTGATTATAAACAGCCTAAGAGCAGAATAGCCTTCTCAGCAGTCTGAGATGACCAAAAGGGCACGTCTCCATTCTAATCTGTTTCAGGAACCAGCCATAAAAGGAAACAGCTGGGGTCAGGTTGCATTCGGTCTTTGACTCAGATGCGGTTCCTCAAAACTGGGGGAACTTGCCTACCAGGAGGTCAGCTCCCAGCAGGAAAGGGCTCACATTGAGCTGCTTTTCTAAGTTATTGAATATACTCTTGTAAGACGCAGGACAGGTGTAATCCCACCAATCCCCCTCCCGCTGCCACCTCCATTCCTAACTTTCTCATTTCTTCTGTTGTTTTTTTATTTGCCAATATTTTAACAACTTTAATTTAAATATTCTGTAATCCCCAAGGCAATGCTGTGGGTTAAACTTAGTTAAGAGCATTCCCTCATATTCCTTCACCCCTACGTATCACCAGACTTCAAGAGATAATTAAATAATTATCACCCAATCATTCCAATAAAACCAAAAGAATAAAAAGAATTGTAGGGTTACAACCAATAGTGAGATTTATTAAAGAGGAATGAGCCAGAATGGTAGGGGTAGGACATATATAAAGTAATCTAGCAAGATTTTAGAAAACTCAGGAGTTTGGGTTTTGTGGTTTTCTTTTTTTGTTTTTTAATCATCAGCAGATTATCTGTTTTCCTAAGATCTGTGAAAGAAGACTAACCAACAAAAAACGTGCTGTCACTTTTATGCCTTTTCTTTCAAAGCACAGCCGGTGAGACCACTGTAAAAAGGCCATGTTTTCAGTACATTAGTAACTGAATCTCTTTGGAAAAGGACCAAAACCTACCTATCTCCTACAGCAGGCAACAGTATTAATGAGGCTGCGGGATTCAAAGATGTGTACTGAAAGTTTCTGTTTGCCAACACCACATACTGCAGCAAATTTAATAGTAAGTCTTGTATAGAGAGAATCATTTCTGTGCCAGGGCACAGCATAGAATAGGGCAATGTTTTTATTCATTGAGTTTATATTCAAATAAGAAGGGCAACACTACTGAGAAAAAAAGAATTGAATACACTAAAAACAAACAAAAAAAAAAAGTAAGTGAATAAGGAAGGAGAAATCATGGGCATTTGAGTTGTCAAGAAAATTCATCACTGTTTGTCCTTAGAATCTATGGTGGTGGCTCCAGGATATTGGAATTAACGAGCGCTGAGGGGGTCTGCTGGGGGGACAGGAGGAGCGATAGAAACCGCACAGTGGAGGGGGTGTACGTGGGTCTGGAGAGCGGCCTGCCAGTGCGGGGGGCGGGGAGAGTGTAAAAATAATTCACAAGGCCACATGAGCTAAACCAGGAGGAGTAAAATCCTTAAAAGTGAGCACTAAAAAGTTTGCATCTCATCAGAAACCCACAGGGGATAATGTACTGGACATGGGGCAACAGAAATCATTGCAATTGAAGCCCTGCAGTTGTTTCCATCTGTATCGCCGTCCAAGTTTGCTCATCACATTTTACTAAGAAAGAGCTTTAGAAAATGGAAAAACTTACAACTTTCTTAATCCGATTTACTCTTCTGGTCATAATTCCTACTTGTGGTATTTTCTTAAAGGACCAGCCACCTTTCTATAGTTCTATCTTATTTTAAAAAAATGAGTACTATTGATAAGAAATTAGATCCATGTTTCCTTGATTTTGCAGTATGGGGTGGCGTGATGTGGAATCAAGAATATATCTTTGTATTATTCTTCTGTGTCAAGAAGAATATGAAGCTGCAGTGGGATTATTCTTCTGTGTCTACTCACTCATACATAATATGGAAAAGTCCTCATCTGTAATGATGGATTCCTACGCAATACAAAGTCACACAATTACAAGGTTTCCATTCAATGAATAGAGTAATGATTTCCTATTATATGAGCTCAAATTTCAGCAATGCTATTTAGAGACAGTACAGAGAACTGACTAGGAAAAGGATCTGGATCCAGATTACATAAATTGTCATTCTAGTTCTAACTCTTACTAACGATGCTTGTGGCCTTCAACAAGTTACTTAATAGGTTTGTGTCTTAGTTTGCTCATCTGTAAAATAGGAATAATAGTGGTGCTTGTGGGATATTTGAGAAATAGATGAGGGAATTGTTGTACAAAGTCTTTCAGATTTTAGAAAAAGAGGAAACCCTTCCCAATTCAGTGTATGAAGCTAGAAATATTATACATGCACCATACAACAAAAATGGAAGTCAAAGGCTAGTCACAACATGAACATGGATATAAACATCTAAACAAAGTCTTAGCAAACCAAATCAGGTAATGTATAAAGGAGAATAAACATAACACAATAACCAATTTGAGTTTATCTCATGAACTCATGGTTTCTATTAAAAAGTCAATTAATAAAATGGACATTAACAGGCCAGAAAGAAACACATTATCACCTCAAAGGTGAAGGAAAAGGTATTCAAATTAAAATGAAGGAAAAGACCCTTAAAAAGAATATCGATAAATGCCACCACCTAGCAGCAAACTCCCCACTTACCGGGGATTTGTGGCATGCACACTGGGAGTAGGGACAGGTAAACGATGCCACCATGCCGACTCCTACTCTACTGCAATGAAGGTCAAACCAACGCAGCAAGAACCGTACATAAGGCCGCGTGTGGCGGCTCAGTCATGTAATCCCAGCACTCTGGGAAGCCACGCTGGGTGGATTGTCTGAGCTCACAGGTTTGAGACCAGCCTGAGCCAGAGTGAGACCTCATCTCTAAAAAAATAGCCGGGCGTTGTGGCGGGTGCCTGTAGACCCAGCTACTTGGGAGGCTTGAGGCAAGAAAATTGCCTGAGCCTTAGTTGGAAGTTGCTGTGAGCTATGACAGCCTATCATTCACTTTACTGAGGGTGACACGTGAAACTGTCGCAAAAAAAAAAAAAAAAAAGAGAAAGAAAAAAACATAAATATAGAAATAAAATATATAAATGTAAAGGATAAAACAAAATTCTCAGTATTCATACCTGAGGTTGCCTAGGTACGTTGCAGATGTTCTCTAGCGTGTGGCTTATCCTTTTCAAAATTTCTTTGGCATCCTCTTATTTTAATGTAATCAAATTATTAATTTGTTTCTGTTTTCTCCACGGTGAATGCCTTTTGTTAAAAGGAATTTTAATCACAAAGATATTGTCCCATATTGTCTCTTAGAATTTTTATAGTGCTGTATTTCACATTTAATACCTTGAAATTGATTTTGTAGTTTGGTGAGAGGTAAAGGTCCAACTGTACTTTGATTTTTTATATATATAAGCAGCTACCTCATCATTTATTCTCTTCATTCACTGTCAAAGCCTAGATACGCCGCTTTGCTATTTTATTGATTCACAGACCTACTCCCATACCAAAACCACACCGTTTCAATTGCTGTAACTTTGGTATAAATCTTGATATCTGATAGAAGACATGCACAGAAATTTGTTTTTCTTCAGGGGTGTCTTGATT
Source organism: Loris lydekkerianus (assembly GCA_963574355.1). NCBI lineage: Eukaryota > Metazoa > Chordata > Mammalia > Primates > Lorisidae > Loris > Loris lydekkerianus. The sequence continues at coordinate 11,735 of CAUYPK010167468.1, forward strand.
ACATTTAGGCTTTTGCTGTTTCATATAAATTTTAATATTAGTTTATGAAGTTTGTGTTGAAAATTTTCATGGAAATTATATGAATCTATAAATCAGCATAAATAAAATTGATTTAAAAACTGTAGTATAATAACACAACCAAGATATTGAAAAAAATATAAAAAGCTCTATTCCTAGCTTTTGAATGAAAAGACTTACAATATCAATTATGAAGAGGATTTCCATAGTGATATTGTTCGTAGCAAAATCAAACAAATGAACAAACTCTGTAGTCTACATAAAACATTCATCAGTGAATTAGATATATAAATTGTTACATATTCATAGGCTACAGTACTACCCGACATGACATTTTAATGAAATGAATGGAATATGGTACTCATAAATGAGGATGAATCACAAACATATTATTTTTTAACAAAACAAATCATAGTAGAGTATACATAGTAGAGTATACAACATTATTCAATTTGCAAAAGCTCAAAATGAGCAAAAGTATGTATACACACATATATGGGACTGTAAGTAGATAAACATTCATATGTGAGTTACATACATACACAGAAAAATGATAAGAAAGAAACAAGGACCTGGTTCACAAAAAAGCAACAGTACTTGTTTCTGAGAGAGAAGGGAAGTAACCAAAAAGGCAGACAACAGGCAGCTCCCGGTTTCCCAGGAATGCCTCACTCTTGCTGTGGGGTCCCCATTAGCTGCTTTGGTTATCACCTAAACTGAGCAGGTAAATTTTACATATTTTTATAAATGTTACTTAAGTTAAATTATAGAAGTAAATATTATATATTTTTATATTAGAGAGAAACATGAGTAAGCCAGGGGGGAGCTATTGATGCCCTAGGAGCTTCAGACCACACCCCAAAGCGTTTCATGGCACAGATTGCAAAATGCAGCTGTGTCCAGGCAGGACAGTGGACTCATCTCTGAATACTTCACACTAGTGATTGTGGTTGTTACAACTTATTTTCAAATAGTTGCTATTACTGTTGATGCCCACTACGTCACCCTTATGACAACAACAAAAAAGCTACCCTAGAAGGTCACAGCCATTTTTGCCAGTAGGTCCAGGAGGCAGGATGGGAGAGAGATGCTTGCTGCAGACGCCCCGGGGGAATCAAGCAGATTGTGGGCACTTTCTTTCAAAAGGTGCAATGAGTGCCTTTTATTTTGTAAGTGAATGGACATTAGTTGGAAGATGACCTTCCTTGATACGCTGCCACAGGTGGAAGCCTGTGAAGCAGCATTCCAAGGGGCCTGTACAATAGCAGGCTGGGATGACAGAAGACAGCAGGAGTGTCAGAGCCAGGGAGGCCGCTGGGTGCAGGAGACAGCTCCGGGAGCAATTTAAATGATGAAGTGATAGGCGCTAAATGCCGAGGCACCGAGGAAACCCAGAGGACAAGGCCATCAATCTCTGCCAAGCTTATCTTCTGATAAGAAGTAGGACTCCAGCTTCCAGATGTAGCATTAAAATGTTATGTTTCCACTGGGGTTTAGCATGGCAGGTTTCCCTGAAGCTTGGGTTTCACTCAGTTAACTAATTATGAGAAAATGTGACATTGGTATTTACTTTTTCTACAGGGACAAATCATTCCCAGCAGGAAGGAGAGAAGTTGTTATTTTTGCTCTGTTTTGTTTTGTCATTAAAAAGAAATTACTTACACAGTAGTAAATAAAGTCTTGTTAAGGGGGGGACACTTTCTTTTCCTCCATCATTCTATCAGTTCACTTTAATGCAAACAATCGTTTCTTTGGTTTTCCAGAGCCATGTTGGATAAAGGACAACTGTTCCCGTGTCAGAACTGGGTTTGAAAATCAACTCTCTCATTTACTAGCTATGGAAATGGTGGTTAAGCAAGTTATTTAACCACCATGAGCCTCATTTTCCAGTTGTAAAAATGAGGGGGATGCAGCTATTATAGAGAGTTATTTGTTAAAGATGAAAGGAAATGATGTAGTTGAAGCACTTGAGTATAGTGTGTCTGCATAATAAGCACTGAATGCATTTTAGCCTTCATTCTTAATGGCCCTGATATGCTATTATATAAATATAGAAACAATCTACATGTCGTTTGGGCCTTATGTTGCCGATTCTGTATCACTGCACATCTAATCATGAACTGAGCCTTTGCTTTGGCAATACAAGCTAACTTGTGTGTTAAACATTTTGTTCTTCCTCACCTTGAAATAAAAAATGAGCTCTAGTGAAAATATAACACTTAATGTTGAAAGAAACATTTCTTCCCCCTTCCCATCTTTTAACTTTTCTAGGATGGTACCTGTTGATAAGTGAACATCGCTGGTGAATTCCTGCTTCCTCTTCCACTGCCTGGATATTAGGTACTTCAGCATTTCCCACCTCAACTCACAAAATCCCATGAGGTACGCAGAGTAGATACGATGAACCCCATTTTACAGATAACAAAAACAACCAGGAACAAGAGAAGACAAGTGGCAGAATCTCTGTATAGAAGCTCTCTGTGGAAGACTATCTGAGGAATGGGAAATCCTAGGGTTATCAGGCTTGGCACAATTAGATTTTTCCAAGAATTAATTCTGTTTTGGAGATAACCAAAGTGACCACTTATTACAGAGGAAAGTAGGATCCATTGGTGGAAAGCAAACGAAGGGGAAAACCAAGAGGCATAAAGTTTTATGTTTGAATTGTACCAGCCATTTGCCCAATGCACCCCAACTTTTCTACCAACAAATTTGAGAAAGAAAAAATGCTACTTCTTATCATTCTTGCACATATCCTACAATGTTATTCCCACCTCTACATGCTATATAAGATTGGTGATATGACATTCAAGAGGTTTTATGCCAACCTTGGTATATATGAACTCTTAAAAATGTGTAAACATAAGGAAATATATTTTGAGAGCTAGATAGGAAATCGTGATAATAAAGAAAAATATAGAAATAGTTTTCCAAAGACATGTGGGCTAGGAGATGATAAATAATTAGCAAGATTAGATAAAGCAGCATTATATTAAAATTTTTACACTAATGTATTTGAACTATTTTTGAAAGTTGCAGAAGCAAACAAAGAAGGATGGATGTGTATTATTTTTTGAAGACATGTAAATATAAATCCTTCTAATTTGGATAAGTTTTCTTGACCTTGTCATGTATGATGGTCCTTAAAATAATTAATTCTGAAGTACTCTTGTTCCTGAGCAAGTCTTCCTGGCACTGGTCGCCTTTCAGAACTTCAAAGGATCCTCACTGACATCTTACAACCCCTGAAGAAGTTCCAGTGGACTATAGAATGGCAGTTCAGAAGTTCTTTGCGTTTGTACTTGAATGTAGAAAACATTCTTACAGATAGGAAGGCAAAAGTGACCAAAGTTTATTAATAGGAATCCTTATTCAAATAAAAACCAAGTAAGTTTCTAGTCTATCATTTAAACACAGAAACTCAAGGATCTCTAAGTACGCAATTAAAACCCCAGTCATACCAACAACAATCAGCAAAATAGCACATAATACGGGCTTACCCTTAGGTGGTAGATTGCCTAATTCCAGCTTAATAAGCCTAAATATAATTTTCCCTATGATTTTTCAAAGAAAATGATACAGTTTCATCCAGTATTGAGACAAATTTCATGATGTGGAAGCAGAAAAGGCCTACCTAAACTTCCTCCTTATTTCCTTAATTAATTTTTTGAATGTTTCCTTTTTGATAGAAACTGTCAAAGAACTCACAGACCAGTAGGGAACACAGGTAAACACAGCATCAAATTTGTATGTTAAGCCCCAGAATGTATAAAAATCTTTAGCACAACAGCAAGTGGGAGGAGAAAGCTCTCACAGAGGATGAGGTGAGGTAAGAAGAAACCACCTACAGGCAGAAAGCACAGCCTCCTGCTAGAGACAATAGTGTGGATAAAGGCCTAAGGATAAAAATGACAACAGACATGGCGAGTTCTAGAAATTCGATGCAGCCACAGGGCAGGCGCATAGGTTGCAAGTAAGAGAAGGGAAAAAGTAGCAAGAGAAATAATGAGTGGTAGAGGAAGACAGATTCCCTCGTTTAAGGCTCAGTGGCCCATAATAAAACACATCATTGGAAAGCTGGGCACAGTTATCAATCTACTAAAAGATTTCATCCTACAGACCGTGGGTATAGATGTTTACTATAGACTAACGTTTGGTGCTAGCTATGTGCGTAGTGGACTAGGCAAGAAAATCCAGAGGGTGGATACCAGTTATGAAACAATTTTGAAGGTCCATATAAGACACAAAGACCCTAAACTAAAGCCCCACATAGCATATGTGGTATTTTTCAGACAAAAATATATAGCATAATTGACCCATAATAGCCACTTAATAAACACTTTTTTTGAGACAGAGTCTCACCCTTGGTAGAGTGCCCTGGAATCATAGCTCACGGCAACCTCAAAATCTTTTGAGCTCAAGTGATCCTCTTTCTCAGCCTCCCAGGTACTGGGACTACAGGTGCCCACCACAATACCCAGCTATTTTTAGAGATGGAGTCTCAGTCTCTTTTTCAGGCTGATCTTAAACTCCTGAGCTCAGGCTATCCACCCACCTCAGCTTCCTAGAGCGCTAGAATTACAGGTGTGAGTCATTGCACCTGGCTGTTAAGCACTTTTGAATGACTGATTGAGTGAATAAATTCCAAGACAGAACAAAATTAGACATTTTATCTTTTGAGTGAAATCGCTGTATCTTAAAGTGTAAATATTGTGCCTGGATGGAACAATAGCTGGTACTACTTACTATAACTCACTTCATTTCAGAATTAGAACATTCTTTGCAAATGAGTGATCAGGGAATAGTCCCAAGTCTGATGTAGAAGGAGACTTTTGGGAATGTTTAATGTTATTCTCATTTAGAGATGGAAATCTGATTCAGAGAAGTCACAAAAAATTACTGGTGATGGAACAGAAATGAGGCAGAATACATTAAGCTTCACAATATTTATCAACTGAAATGGTTACCATATCTGAAAATAATATATACAATTTAGCAAGGATAATTAAACATTCTTAAGGTACTAGACATTTCATATTCAAAATCTAGAGACATTTTCTGAAATACTTCCTTGTTCTGACCACAAAATGCAAGGACTAGGGCTCAACATTTAATCCTGAATTAGTATAAATAAGACAAATTCTTACCATGATCTTCTGAAGAAACTGGTGACCTAAAATGAGATAATAAGCATGATAAACATTTTGTATGTGATAATTGTAACAATTACCTAGAATAATTTCATAAAAAATAATTTCCAAAATTCAATTGAATGAAAACTCAACATAGTATACCATATGCATATAATTAATGTGTTGGCAACACTGTATATTCCAGTCAACAGTCCCCGAATCTTACCTGGATTGGCTAGGTGACATGGGCTACTAAAATGTCAGTCTATGTATGATGTCACAGGTCTGCAACAAACTTGTTAAATCTGGATTTATCATACACAAAAGAGGACATCAAAGAAATGTGATATTAGATGAAATCTATGATGGTGTCTAAGGCCACACCTCCAAAGAAAATGTCAGGGATATAAGCACACACTAGACTGAGTATCTATAGGTGCAAAGAGATCTACATAGAATAAATTGAGACAGAAGTAATAGAAATGGCATGAAACCTTCTCATGTACTGATTTTTGTTTCCACTCTTCATGGATGTTTGAGAGAGCATGACATAGACTCTCTAGAAGCTGGCCTTCCGTCTATAAACCTTGGAGAATCAGGATGCGACCAGAAGGAAACTAGCAGGGTCAAACAGAACTTTCATAAGCCAATAACTGTTGCATACCAGTTGGGGGTTCACCTCTAGTTATAACAGTAAGATATCAGATGAAAAATCATATCAACCATAAAAAACTCTTTTTCCCTCTGTCAACTGAGATACAATGTTGGAGGTTCACTTCCAGCTTGAAAGAGACCAGTTTTGACTCCAAGTTTATTCTTTTCTAGGGAGAACAAGAGACAGTTCACACTGTATTCAGAGTTAGAATTTTGAATGGAAAGGCATGAAATCATGTCCTTCCTCCAGTAGAGAGGAGTCTCCTTCTCTAAATGGTTGGCCCACTGGAGTCTGTCGCAAGATTACCAAAGATAGATATAGGAGTTTATCAACAAGACCACCTGCTAATGTACCTAGTATTTATGAGACATGGCAACAAATGGTAGGGAAGAATCATTCAAAGGATGCACAAGTGATTAAAGGAAAGTTTTAGCTGTTTTGGGCTGCTTGATATTGCTTTATTTTACTGATTAGCAACATTCTTGTTTACTATGTGAGTGAACAGTAAAGTATAAAGATACATCAGAAACAGAGAAATCCTTGAACTTCTGTTAGTGGCAATGTGCCAAACCATTTCAACTACATGAGTCTCTTCAAGTAGACTTTTGGATGGAAACTACAGAGTCCCAATTTTTGTTGGAAAGAAAATTGGCATCCAGGAGGTGGACATAGAGCACAGTGAGTGGACACCCACCAATCACTATGTCATCGTTGCCTGAAAAACTCCACTTGGCATCCCCAGGATGAGTTGATTTATCTGTCCCTTGAAGTTCCTTTATTCACAAGCCATGCCTTCCCACTAGATTGTAACCCCTTTGGAAACTAAGACTACATCTTATTTAGAACAACTTATTTTGATTAAAATAAGTTGAATTAGTCTTCAGCACCACCATAACTGGCCTTCAGACTCAGACACATCCCGGAGCTCCTCAGAAAGTCATCATGTTACTGTCAAACTGAAGGAGTGTGGGGTCACCAGATCAGGAGGGTTTTATGTGAGGAATGAAGAGGCTTGGCACAGAGTCCATGTCGGGGAACTGAGGAACTCTGTGAGGAGCCCGCGGGAGCAAACCTCAGGTCCCTATTTATTATCTACAACAGGAAGCGGTAGACAAAAGCTGCTTGCCTGACATTAGCACTGATGAGGGAGGACGTGGAGAAGGTTGGATGGAACGTCTCCAGCTTTGTTTTTACAAAACTGCAGATCTTGAGCAGTTTCTCTGCCTCAGCATCAAAGGACTCTTGGAGGCTAGAGAATCTTTACCATAACCATTAGGCCTGGTATCTCCACACCTCACATGCACATTCTCCCTTGGAGGCCAGTTTTCTGACCTGCATGTACAAAACTCACCCGCTATTCTTGTGATTCTCTAGGTCTCTCAGGCAGGAAGAGAGTCACGCTAACTATTAGGGCTCAATTTTCTCTACATTGAACTACTTTCAAGACAAGGTTCTCTGATCCTATACCAACTTTAAGGCTAAGGCCTGAGGATGAGTCTGAAGCTCTGGACTGGCTATAGTGCAGGAGCTCTTGGAGCCAAACAACATCTGACACACCCAGAAACAGAGATGCCCGTAGCCTGCTTTCTTGATTAGGAAAAATAAAAGGGGGCAGGTGTTGAACCAGAGGTAAAATGGGATAGAAAAGTGAATATAAAGAGAAACAAATATTTGAAATAAATGAGCTTCCTAGGGCATAAAAAACTCAGCAACAAGGAAACAACTTCCCTCCTGGGGTTTTCTGATGAGAAGTTAGTGAAAACAGGTCTTGAATTGCTTGCAATTAATGTCTCACAGAGCTATAGAAACAAAAAAATTCATGCCAATGGACAACTAAACTTTCAGATGGAGAGTTTGTGAAGCAAGGTTTTTGCTGCCTTTCTGCAAAAGCAAAGCACTGATATTAAATCTGAAACATTCCAGATGGGTCCATTTGAGTCCCAATGGGATGTGCTCTGTTGTATGTCCAGGCAGTGGGGAAGGACTATTGATTTCAGAGTGTTTTCTGAAATTAGTCATGTTGAGTTTCTGTGCTGAATGTCTCCCACATGCTTGCATTTGTGGAATTTTAAGACATACGGAGTATTTCAATCCTCACTCAGTATTTCACCTTTCATGGCAACAAGTCGCTACACTATACTACTGAGACTTGCATGTCATCTATTATTGTTGGGAATGGGCATAAAAAGATAGCTCAGGAGAAAAGAAATATTCTGAAATTAGCAATATGAGTAGTTATTTAAAAAAATAAGAGGTTGACCCCAGGAACAAATAATTTTTCTCAACCTGATAGATGAGGCAATCAAGAAAGCTCCCTGCTCCTTTTTCCCATCCCATCTGAAGGACATGTGGTTTTGACCAAGACTGTTTATTTTTCCTCCAAGGATACTTTATCTTGAAGCTAGCATTTGTCCCCGTGATGTAAACTATTACTAGCATTCAAATATCTCCATGACTTACAGTTTCTCTCTTCACTCTTTCCTGATCACTACTCCTTTCTTAAGGTCTACAGAATACTTATTATGGTTTTTGCTTTGTTCTATGTATTTCCATATTTTTACATTGTTTTTGCTTAAATTCAGCATAGTAAAAAAAAATTTAAGCCTTGCAATTAAAAATATTTCTCCTATTTTATTAATCCTAAATAATTATTATGTAGGTTTGAATCTTTTAATGTATCTTGATTTAGTTTATTACTTAAAATTTTGTTAAGGACCAGGCCCTGTGCCAAGTAGCGATACACAGACCAATTTCAAAGAATCCATCATCAAGTGAAGAAAATATGTAAAAAAAAAAAAAAAACCCAATTATGATAGCGTATAAAAAATATATAGATCTAAATATATAGAAGTAAAGAGATAGAGAGAGAGGGGGGATCAACTACATTCCAAAAGAGTTAAAGAAGGTTTCAAAACCCAAGAGTCACCTGAGCTGGGCTTTGAAGAATAAATAGGAACTTATTAGGAGGTGGGGAAGAAAGAAGGAGAATTCCAGGCAGAAGCAATAGCTGTATAAAAAGAAGCCCAAATATGAATTTTCACAGTGTGTTATTAGATATATGTGAAACTCAGCATTGCTAAGATGCAAAGAAGCAACAAAGCAAAACACCAGAGGAGTGAGAGGCCGTTGCACACGGGGCCTGTGGGGCTGATTGGAAGTGCCTATAATTTACCTTTCCAGCTAACTGGAGCAAGCTTGTGAGGCAGAGAAGTCACACATTCTGACTTGTGCTTCTGAATGAGCAGGCTATGGAGAGTGAACCATAAAAGAACAAGAAGACAAATTTAAAAAGCAGAGGTCAAGTTAAAGACCATCACCTCAACCCTTACATGTTAACAAAGCAGAAGAAAAATTTCTCTGGTCTTCAATTCTTTTTGAAACTCATGGAAAATAACAAGGAGTATGAGAAACAGAAAAGGAAACATCATCATTTACTAAACTAGATATTTATAAACCTAAACCTTCATATATGAAGAACTACTATGTACACTAAAAATGGGACCAGGTTTCAGATAAAGAGAGCATTTCAATGCATTAAGCTAAAGAGATCTGAGCTATATCATACAACAAACACAAAACCTATGGCAGACAGCCCTCTGCTGTAAGCCAGGGAGTTCTGCTAGCCGGTAGAATCAAACCCCATTAGAAAGTGCCTCTGAGAAGGGTATGACTACAACACACAAAAACTCTAACTTCCCACAGCATATCAATTCATTAACCCCCATTATCTAACCCAAACTACAACCTCCAAGAGAAAGTCACCCACTGTAAATTTTACAAGTAATAATCAAGAAGTAACCAGCATGATACCTATGCAAAAATATTGTAAGATGAAAATAAAACATAGGCAGGGAACATGATAAAAAATGATAGCATGAAGAAAGTAAAAATTATTAATAATCTACATGAAATTTAGAAATGGAGGAAGTAAGAAAAGAAGGCAATAGGGGACTTTCAAGGTATAAGCTTAAAGAAAAAAGTGATGAACGAAAAATAGTTACAAGACAACAGGAGATGAAAAATGCAAAGGTTTGCCCTTTGAACTAAGTTATAGAAAAATGTTCAATCTATCTAAAGCAATCTATAGATTCAATATAATTCCTATCAAAATACCAAAAACATTCTTCACAGATATAGAAACAAAATCTTAAAAATTATGTAGGACCACAAAAGATCCTGAATATTGAGAAAACATTCTGAGCAAAATGAACAAAGCTGGAAGCATCACACTATCTGACTTTCAAAACATACTACAAAGCTATAGTAGTCAAAACTGCATGGCATTGTCATAAAAACAGAGAAATAGACCAAAGGAACAGAATAGGGGCCTAGAAATAAGTCCATACATCTACAGCCAAGCAGTTATCAACATATATGCCAAAGATATGCATGGGGAAAGAACAGTCTCTTCAATATACAATGTTGAGGAAAGTAAATGCCCACATGTTGAGAAGTAAAATCAGACCCTTACATTACATCCTAAACAAAAATCAACTCAAATCATGTTAAAAACTTAAATGTAAGAACTGAAACTATGAAATTACTAAAAGAAAACTTAGGAAAGATGCACATGACATTTGTCTGGGCAATGATTCTTTGGAAATGACCTCGAAAGTATAAGCAACAAAAGCAAAAATAGACAAATGGAATCACACCACACTATACAGTTTCTACACAGCAAAGGAAACAATCACTAGAGTGAAAAGACAAGCCACAGAATCAGAGAAAATATTGGCAAACTATACTTCTGGTAAGAGGTTAATACTGAAAATATATAAGGAATTCAACCCAATAGAATAATAATAATAAATAACCCATCAAGAGATTAAAAAGACCTGAATAGACATTTATCAAAAGAGGACATACAAATGGAAAATGTGTATGTGCAAAAATGTTCAACATCACTAACCATCAGGAAAATGCAAATCAAAACAATGAGAAATCACCTTAAGCCTGTTAGAACAGCTACTACCAAAAAGACAAAAGATAACAAGTTTGTCAAGGATGGGAAGAAAAGGGAGCCCTCACACACTGTTGGTGGGAACGTGAATTAGGGTAGTCATTATGAAAAGCACTATGGAGCTTTCTCAGAAAATTTAAAGCAGAATCCTCATATGATCCAGCAATCACATTACTGAGTTTATAGCCAAAGGAAATGCATTCAGCATGTTGAAGAGATACCAGCATTCCCATCTTTACTGCAGCGCTCGTCACAAAAGCCAAAATGTAAAATCAATTGTTCATCAGAGTATAAAATAGATAAAGAAAATGTGGTATACACACACAAAAAGAATACTATTCAGTCATTAAAAAAGAAAATCCTGTCATTTGCCATGGACAAACGTGAAAGACATTATGCCAGGCACAGAAAAACAACTACTACATTCATGTGGCATGTAAAAAAAGGTTGCTCTAATAGAAAGAAGATTACCAGAGGCTGGGGCAGCGGGGACAGATGCTAGAATGCACAAAATTACAATTAGAATAAGTTCGAGAGATCTATTGTTTAGCGTGGTGGCTATATTGATGATATATTTTATTATTAAAAATGCTAAAAGAGTAGATGATAAGTGTTCATACCACAAAAATGATGATGCTATGTGAGCTAGATTTAGCTATCCTTACAATGTCTATCATGTTGTATGTGATATATACAATAATTTTATCTGTCAATTTAAAAACTTAGTTAAAAATTAGGATGTATATAGTTATATATTTCTCTTCGAATTACTCTTCTATGAGTCTTGATTGGATATTTGCTGGTGAAAGCCTCTTTTCCAATATTAACCCTGCTTAGTAGAATATTCATACTTTTCTCTCTTTCTTAAAAAATGAAGACAAAATTTCTCAAATTAGGATACACATGGAAACGTAGAAATAAGAAAAGCTTCGGGAAAACAAAATGCTATGTAATGTAACTGGTAAAAAGTAAAACATAATTTTCTTTTTTTTTTTTTTTAGTATTAGATCATAGCTGTGTACATTAATGCAATCATGGGGCACCATGCACTGGTTTTATAAACAGTTAGTGAATGCGGAATATGATTGTCTTAACACAATAACTAAGAAAATGCCAGGAATGCTATGTTAACCAGTGTGATGGAAATGTGTCGAACTGTTTATAAAGTATCATTTTTATATTGAAACCAAAACTGCTATACTATAGATTCCAACCCAAAAGTTTCTTAAATTTCTAAAGCAACAAACTTTTTTAAAAAAGAAAAATCTGTGTTTGAGGCAGTCAGCTTCAAGCAAGTCTCCAGGTCCCCAAAGTGAGTTTGTTCTCTACAATAGGGTTGTTACCACAAGAAATTCCAAATATATAAAATTACTCAACTAAATACAACCAGAGCATCTTGGAATGAATCATTTTATTAGATTAATATATGCCAATATCAAAAAATCGGAGGAAATGAGATATTTGGCACACATAGGGTAGAGGCTATAACATTGGACAGTACTCTAACTAGATTATTTCATCACTTAAGACATAAAGAATCTCCAGGAAACTAAAAGAGGTTCTTTAAATTACCTGCCATCAGCAAATTTCCCTTCAAAGCCTCTGATCTTTCAAGTAGATCAATTTCAAGGCACTGGAAAATGCACCTATTTTCTACCAGCCAATAAGAATACATAAGAGCAAATCAGTGTTATGTTTTGGAAGGCAATTGTCTTTAAAAGGTGTTGTACCTCTTATGAAATTTTATTGTTTGTAGTGGATAAATGTGGAATTGAAATAATGGGTATCATAACTGTTTCTGCCTCTATAATCTAGTGTAATGTTTCACAGTAGATTTTGGATACATTCATTTCCTTGGTAACCTGCATGAAATGTTACGAACTTAAAAGCTTGTCCTGATATGGTATCTTTCTGATTTGGGTAATAGTATCCTAACAGGGTTGTTTTGGTCTTTTTTTTAAACCTCTGTACACCATTTTGCTTTTCTTTTCTTCTCATGGCTTTCATTCAATAGCACCCATGCCTTTCTCAGTGGGCCCTTCCTCACAACGCCACTATCATTTTCTTCCTTGGAGATAGATTATCCACTTCAGAGTCTTTCCTAAAGATAGAGGATAGACCAATGACTACTGGAGACCCAGCTACACGGGTCTATTATTTTTTGAAGAATGTCATCCACGAGTGAATGTCTGTCTACCTCCTCAGTGTTCCCAGCACACCTACCTTCTGATTACCAATTCTAACCTTCAGGTGGTTGGGAGTCAGCCAAGGAATGGGGCCACCATACTGGAGAGCTTGGAATAAACACACAGCACAGGTGGAAAGGCAGAGTGTGAGTAGGCACCAGGACAGAGACACCTGTGAAGATGCTTAGCAGTGGAAGGTTTTGCTAAGAGAACAGTGAATGGGGTAGAGGGGCTGGGAGATATTCATGTCAATGCACAGTTCTGACGAGCGTAGCCAAGATTCTTCATTTCCTGATTACCATCATGGAATTTCGGTAGAAAACAAAGGGGCAACTAGAGGTTCTGCTACTTCCACACACTGCCTGGCACACTACAGACAAACAGTTCTTATCATGAGTCCTCACCGGGGAACAAGGTGGCACATACATGTCCATGCACAGAAATTGATTCACTCCGTGTGTTCACGTCATTCAATTTCTCTTTTACACCTGTCTTTCTTCTTTACCTTCCAGCCTTAGGGATGAGGACCACAGCAAAAATATTACTTTCTACAAGCATGGGGTAATCTTTTATCCTACCCAGGAAAAGAAAGGGAAGCCTCTGGTATGTAGCTGTACAGCAACTCCGAACGTTCTTTTCCTCTCTCTTCTGTCATTTTTCTTTTATCTCATATTCCCTCCCCTGACTATAGCCTTGGGAGTTTTCTCATCTATTTCTCTCCTACTTTGGTGAAATCCAATCTTCTCTTGATAAAACAGCCTCCCACCACATGCTAACACTCCTGTTCCTATGGTGAACACACCAGAACATTCACCGTGGTCAACATTCTCCAGGTTCGACTCAGCTCCCTGCTTCTTGAGCCATTATGCTAATATCAGTTAAACTCCCAACAAGTCCCGAGTGAACACTGTTTTCCTGGTTGGGTACTCCTCCCAGGCACATTTTAAGAGTCAGCATCACTGCTACGAAAACATTATCTTTTTTTTCTTCTTTTTTACCTTGAAGTGGTGATGCTGCACAGATTCAATTTATTTCCTGAAACTGCGGACAAGAATCTTCATTTAAATCAAGTAAGCCCAGGGATTTAACATGCCTTGAAAGCATGGCTGTAGATTATCATCTCTGGGCATTAGCTTTGCTCCCTCACAGTCCCCTCAGGGGTGTCCATACATTGCCTCTCTATGGGAAACAAGTCTACTAGGCCTGTGACTTTATTTTGAGGACCTCAGAAATAAGCATCAAGACCACGTGTCTGAGTGACAGCTTTGCCTCTGTCACTCCAGCTCTAGAGCATCTCCAGTTAGGTAGAATAGATCCAGAAATCCCCCAGCACTGAGACTCTCCACCAGCTGTATAATCCTCTCTTTGTTTGCCTTTGCTCCCCCTAAGTACAAATATTTCTCTTAAGACTAATGAACAAAGCACATCCAGTAAGGGAGAGCAGGCGAGAATGAGAGTTGAAGAGATGGAAGTGACAGCAACCACACAAAGTGGCATTGACATAAACACAAACACATTCTCTGTTCAAGTGGCCACAAACCCATTCAGAGGATGCCAACCAGCCTCAAAGGTAACATTCACCAGCAACAGGGGAGAGGGGTACGGACAGAACAAGATGGAAGGAAGGAGACAGAGATGAGCATTTGTGTGGAGGTCAGGATGTTATTTCCAGAACAGAATACTAAAGGGTATTTGGTGAGCTCTTCATTTAATGTAAATTCCCATGCATTCCCTTTATTATCATAATTTCCTAGTCTTTGAGACTCTCAAAAATATGTTCTATTGACCTCCATGTGAACTGTGCTTGAAATATATTGTTTTTATTTTAAATAGATTGCTATATTTAGTTCTGTTTGGCCTTTAGCATATAGCATTATTGGGGTTAGGGAATTGTGGGTCAAATGGTAGATGATTACAGTGAGATAAGTAGGAATAAGTTCAAGAGATACATTGTACAGTGTGACTATAGTTAGTGATGTTATTTTATGTTCTTGAAAATGCAAAGAGAGTAGATGCTAAGTGTTCTCACCACAAAAGTAGTAACTATGGGAAGTAACATTTGTTGGTTAGATAGATTTAGCTATTCCACAGTGCAAAGACACTTAAAAACATCACACGGTAAATGTCAAATACGTACAATATTATCAGTCAGCTGAAAAAAAAATTTTAAATATAAAAAAGTGTTGTTCTACTATTAGAATTTACAATTACGCTTTTTCGTATTTAAAAAATCTGACACCCTCCTTAAGCAGTTTGTTGAGAGGGCCCAGATGTCCTTTGAATATGAAACTTTACTGCCACCTACTGTTAATTCCTAAAACTGTAACAAAACGGGGAGGGGGGTGAGGGGTTTCTTTGAAATCTATGGGCAGAAGGAACACTGGACATGGAAAAGAAATAGATAAAAGAAAGATATGGAGTTGAAGAAAGTGACCCGTAACACACTTATTCAAAATGAAACTTGAAAATCTGAGCAACATATATTTTAGCATTTTGAAGATGAAATGGGGAAAAAAAAAAAACCCACTAAACACAGGAGTAGTGCAGAAATAAAGGATGTGAGGAGACGCTTTAGAAATTGGTCTTTGTCATATACTCACCGGCCAACTTTGTAAGAAGGGAGTAAAGGGATAGAAAAGGCATATTATTCTACACTCCACCCGCAGTAGGGGCTACCGCTGGGAAAAAGCTGCGCTGAGCTGCTGGCTTTCCCTACTGACTCTGGGAGCCCTGGCCAACAGCTCCTGTGGAGACATAATCCATCTGGATTTTGTGAATGTGGAATTTTTTTTTTTCTTTTTAAGCATTAGTTGGAATATAAAGCTCTAGACTGTGAAACCAAATCACATGAGTGCTACGTTTAGTGTTAGTACGTGGCGCTCATAAGCAAAGACATCTCACATGTCTCCCGATGTGGGAAATGTGGCCTCTACCTTGTGGTGCCGTGGTAATTGGGAAAGGGCTCAGCTGCAGCTAGTTATTTTTATGAAGTCCAAATAAGGACGCCTAAACCTAGTTTTAGAAAATGGAAGACAAAAAAAAAAAAAAAAAAAAAAAACTCGGTGGAGTGGGAAGCTGCCTTGGCATTCCTCCTGAAGATAACTGTAACCTCCCCAGACGCCTTCCTGTCTACATCTCAACCATCCCACCTGCTTCTCGGGAGAGGTGTGTGCCTGACACCACAGTGGGAAACAGTCGAAAATGTGGCTGTCGCTTCCTGACTTTTCTGTGTCTAAAAGAGAGAAGAGTTTCTCAATAATATAATCAGGAAAGGGGCTCTGTGAGAAAAAGATAAAATGAATGCAGATAAAACATAGTGATACTAAAAACCAGAAAGAAAAGTGGACTCCATACTCTTTATCTGTGAGAATGGTCCAATTAATTCAATATTTGAATGTTAAGCACCTCTGTGGGGTTATCTCCGTTCCAGAAGTTGGAGGAGGTACTTATAACATTTCACTCCTACTTTCAAGGAGATTTTAAGGGAATTGTGGCGCGAGACCAGCTCCAGAAAACTGTTAAGATCCTGTTTGTTGTTTTTCTTATGAATGATGATTAGTGCAAGATCCAGAAAAGTCCGTAATGAGGAAATGTGGTCTCCATCTTTCAGATTCCGCACAAGCAGCATTTCTGTCTCATAGAGACATCCCTGGCTTGGGTCTCCTCAGAGTTCTGAGTGTAGGGGACCCCAGAGGCACCTTGAAGGTGTTCCTTACTGTCTATAGCCCTCTTTTCCGCTGTTTCCGGTGGCAATACGTGCATCCCTCACATTCCTGACCCCACCCTGAACATGCTAAGCGGTGACTGGTCAATATCCTTCCAACCTGAGATTGCCAGGCATGGTCAGTCCTTCATACTTTAGATTGGATGAATGAAATTGTTCCACTGAGGCAGAGACAATGAGGAAAAAAGGAATCTTGGTGAGAGCTTGAGAGAGCAGAATGTGAAGTGACAATGTGTCCTAGAGATGAGTGGCAGGGAGGGAGGTTGTCAGGAGGTGGCTGAGACCTAGAACAGGCCTCTGAGGCTTAAACCACCGGACTCTGAAGAGACACGGCAAACAGGGATGGAAGATGCGACAAGACACCCAAGAGGTCGACTGTGCTTTCCCTGGCAAGGTGCTGCCTCTCTGTGTCTCTGAGGTCTCGGCCCCTCTCTATAGAGGTGGGGAGCAGGGAATGGGGTGGGGGCGAGCTTCCAAGGCACTCAGAGGGAAGAAGGAGATGAGGGAAGCCTTTGGAGGGTTAGTCCCAGGACCGGCAGGCAGAAGGAAGGTTTTATAGGCAGAAATACTTTGTGTCACAAGTAGATGTGCCTAAGTCATAGTCAGTAAAAACTTTGCCCTCCTCTCTAATTGTCTGAATTAAAAACACATATTTAGCTTCCATCCTCACAGGTACCCTTATTTATAAACTGAAAATCTACAGAAAAGAAAAGTTGCTTGCCACATTCCCTTCTGTTGCCAGAGCCTGCTGTGGAAAGTGACATGGGAGATGTCCTGAGGAACCCGGGCTCCACAGGCTCTGGATTCTCCAACAACATGACCTGCCAGGTGACTTCACCTCAGAGAACTGCCCTCGTTCAGAAATGAAGAAAAAACCATTAGTAGCATCCTCAGAAACTGTGCCCTGATAGCAGGGATATTTAGAGACATTCACCCAGTATGCTCTAGGGAATTATTATTCCTGGGTAAATTTAACCCCTGTGCTTAGAAAAACTAGGCTAGGCTTTCAAGGATAGAAGTGCCATCATTTTGTAGAACTAGCATCACTCACATCAGTGCCAACTGGTCTTAACTTTGGTATTGCCCATCCTACCTTATGTCCTTACTCCACTTACCAAACTGGGGAGGTTTCAATGTCTAGCTGTTACTATTAGGCCCTGCAGGAAGATCCAGTGATTGGAGTAAGGCAGAGGGACCTACTTTGCAAATGTGGCTGGCACAGGGACCCAGCCCCTAGCACATGGCTGCTCCCGGGGGACACAGGACAGCTGTGCACCGTGTGCCCCCTCCTGGCACAGCTGCGGCAAACACGCCTTTTCCACACTGGCAGACTGTGAGGGCTGAGTGCACAGAGAGATGGAGCTGTCTCCATCTGCCCAGAGTTAGATGATGCTAAAGTAGTTTTGCCACAAAAGGCTCTGTCATCTTACTGACTTCCTTTCATGCCTTAAGGCAGAATGTGTTCTTGAAAGGAAGGAGAAATGTGTTTTGTTTTGTTTTTAAAGGAGATGCTGATAATCTCTGAGAGTCCCTTTCTAGCACTCTCAGCCCATTTAGAAGCTTTTCTGCATGTTTCCCACTGCTCTGGCTTCCCCTGGTCTCTTTTTGTCAGAAATCCTGAGAAAGTTCTGAGATTTTGTTCCATTCATAAACTTCTATTAGTTTAGGACTTTCCATGTGCCAAGTCATCTTCCTTTCCATTAAAACAGCATCTAAAACCTCTTGAAGCACCAAAATTATCCAGAGCTGTAATGTGGGGAACATTTTACAGCACTGGCATAAGGCTTCCTTGCCACCCTACCCATCCCCGTGCTGGCCAGCAGTGCCTACAACTTCCTATAGCCACCATAGTTACTTTTTACCTTCTTACCCGGGAAATACCAACATCTCTCTGAGACAGGAATTCAAGTGCATCTTTAATATTTTGATACGTGAATTCCCTGGATCAAGTATATCCACCATAAATGTTGAAATACTTTAAGTGAATTTCATAGCCTAATGAAAATATTGAAAATGTTACATATTATTTTGCTATAATCACTTCACAATTAGATAACAATCCAAACAAACGTATGTCTATTTTGGCTTGATAGAATACATTTTCTCTAACACCCAGACCCCATCCATTCAGCTGAGAAGCCTGCTTTGTCGAAACACTGCCATTCCAGGTATGGTTCAAAGTGCTATGGAGACAGACGGAGAAATTCACAGTTTGGCCATCCAAGAAACTCACATGCATTAAAGATGAATTTGATTAACATTCACAATACTCTTGAAGTGTGATTAGATGAGGCCACCAGATTTTACAAATGAAGAAAAGAAAGCCAGTTGACAGTAATAATATTATCTTGTACCGTAATCATTGGCAAAATGTGAAATTCATGGAAATGGAAAGCCAAAATCTCCTGGCATTTTAAATAAAATGGATATTTAATATACCTTTTTTTAAATTTTAATGTTAGTCAAAATAAGATCTTGAATTCTATTTTAGCTCTTTCACTCACTGAAATTGAAGATGGAAATGTGAAATTCCATTTCCCCCCAGTGGTGTAGGGCCTCCATGTACATAACTGATGGAGGAACAATTATCTAAAGAACAAAGAAAAACATCTTATTAAATATTTTGCACATATATAGGGACAGAGTATTATTATATGCTTGGCTAGAGTAACAGGAAGGAAAAAAAAAGAAAGGAAGACACATGTCATTTCTCTTGCTTTTTTTCAGCTGGAGTGATTATCTAGGGTGATCAAGATTCAGACCAGGCAAAGGTAAGTAGTGATGGGACCCAGCTATCTTAGTAAAACAGATGCCAGGAACTATCTCTATCCCGACAGCACTGATTTCATCTCTAAGATACATTCCAGCAAAACCTGCTTCCCTCTAAGAAGATTAATTTCCTCCCTTTTATCTGATTGTGATCCTCAAAGGATAGTTCCACAACCAAAATCATTGCCCGATAGTCTTTCTGTTGAGAACCTGGAACTTTGACAATAAGCACAATTACCCTTTTTATTAGGGTCAGGCCATAACCTAATGTTCTCAGAAGAAATTGAATAAGGAAATAGATGACCAGAGGACAGGAGGGGAATGAAGCTATTTCTCCTATGCTCAGCCAAAAACATCTAAGTTTTTGATGGGGGAGGTTTCAGGGCTGTCTTCTTGATAGAGTGGTTCAGAATTTTAGACTACCCTACAAAAAGGCTCTCTTTTTAGTTTTAAAGGTCATTAGATATTTTGAATATCCCCAATAATTTCTTAGTTATACAAACTTCCTTAAGCACATATCAGGTAGGCTGATATTAAACTGTTCTTGAGTGAGTTTGGGAATTTCTAGTTTATGTAATGAGGAAAAAACAGATACTCATCTACTCATGTGCAAACTTTGAAGAAGACAGGCCTGGAACCCTTAAACGCCATTTTTTTCTTGGAGGCTAATAACTTTTTTTTTTTTTTTTTTTTTTTTTTTTTTTGCAGTTTTTGGCTGGGGCTGGGTTTGAACCCCTACCTCTGGCATATGGGGTCGGCGCCCTACTCCGTTAAGCCACAGGCGCCGCCCGAGGCTAATAACATTTTTATAAATTCTTTAAATATTCATCCTGTTCATGTAAATAGAAAAAAGCAAAATGTAAGGGCAGCAAATCCTACTTCCTCTCATTTCCAGAAGACTCTCTGTGTATATCCATTCACTCCTGAGCAGGAACCATAATAAATGGTTTATCTTCAAGAGCGATAATTATTTATGTAGCTTTCTATCTTCAGTGACAAACTGTAGACACTGGAGGTGCCAAATGTTGAGTTTTTTTTCCATAAATGATTGACTGAGGGGTTTAACCTCTTTCTGGGAATCTGGATAAAATCATAAATCAGACCTCATGCATTATAGTTCATCCTTGAAGAGCATTATCTGTTGTTTAAGAGAGAAATGCTCTGCTGATCATAAAAGCCATTCACTGCCTTTCTCAGTGTCATCATCCCGTAGCAACATTCTCTCCCCTTCCTGTGTGACAGTCCCTCATCTCGGTTCGTTCATGCTTAGGACAGGGGCATGCTGAGAAAAAGTGTCTCTTTCAATCTGGGGGTTCCTCATCAACCACAAAAATCTAAGAACAGGAAAAAAGATTATTCTAATTCAGGATGTAAAACAATTATTTCCCAGTTCCTTTAACCTATCTGAATCAGAAGGGGGAAAAAAAGCTTGGAACGAATAAATCAGAGTTTTCATTTGGTGCCTGTTTTCTTATCTCATAGCCTCTGAAGGGGAGCAAGTCCTTCCTATGACATAATAGATTCTCCTGCTAAAACTTAATTCTCTCCTTATTAATCTTCTGCCAAAATGAAACACAGTCTTGTCACTAGAAGTGGTGATACAATTAATGATAACGGCAAACATCTTTTCCGGAATCGTGTTATTTTAAGTAGAACTTTCTTAGATACTGAAAGTATCTTTTTTTTAGAACTTTCTTAGATACTGAAAGTATTTTTTTTTTTCCTTAAAGACAAATTCATTATGGTCCTAGCAGTAATAATGGGAGTTCATCACCTCACATGAATTTATTTCCAAATTGGTTATGGAAGATTGTTTCCTACTATGTTTTTAGGTTTTGAAGACACTACATATGTCTTACATCCTTTTTTGGAATTTTAATTCCTCCTTGAGGACCTGTACTTAAGTGGGCATCTATGTATATTCTTGAAAATTATAAGGCTTCTAAATGAAAACATTTAATATAAAAAAGTACTGTATTTTGCCACATATAATGTGTACTTTTTGCCCAAATTATTGAGGGAAAAATAAAGATGAGCATTAAGGATAATAGGGCTCTGGAGTTGGGAAGCTCAGGGGGCCTTATGGGACCACAGCACTCTCCTGCCTGGCCCCTGGAGGAGATATAGGATTCCAGTCTGGGCTGATCCAGTATCCAGTGGCATCAGCAGGAGTGTCCTCTGCTGAGAACTTTCATCAGGGAGGGGGTGGCGGCAGGATTGACAAACAGGCCTCAGGGACCTGCCTAGATGCCCCCTAGCTGAGCAGCCTCAGAAGCTCTTGCTTCCCCTGGGGGAATAAATGAATTTTGAGTCATAAATTGTCCTGGGAATGCCCCTTCAGTTGTGTCCTGAAAATTCTGATAAGCAATATTTTCAGTTCTAAGAATTGAAAGTTTCCCTTCCGATTTTTTTTTTTTTTATATATATACATCCTGGTTGTTAACAGAATGCTAACATTGAACTTATCTCCAAGTTGACTAGGGCTTTAAAGCTGAAACCAACAGATCCAATTGTATCCAGAGTATAATAAGTCTTCAGGCCCTTCTCATGCTCTTGGTGAAAAGATACATTTTGCAATATGTAGTAAAGATGAACTACATTTATGTTGTGCAACACAGAAGGACATGTGTACCCGTATGTTTGACCATGTTGCTTAATTTTATAAATTAGTAAAATATTAGAAAGAAATATTAAAATGGAGGAATAATTTATGGTATACTTATGCTTTAATACTCTATACCCAAAATTATTCAAAATCTACATATACCAATATGAATGAATTAAATGCAAAATGCATGGGATCAGAAGTATTCTAGATTTTTATTTTTTTTTATTGTAGAATACTTGGCATTTGTATTTCTGAAAATTTGAAATCCAAAATGCTCCAATGAGCATTTCCCTTGAACATCATGTCAGTGCTCAAAATTTTTCCAATTTTGGTGCCTTTCATATTGCAGATTTTCTGATTAGAAATACTGAACCTGCACAATACCAAACAAAACTAGAACATAGTATTGTATGTTTTTATATAATCCTATTTTGCTTATGGATTGAAAGAAACAAATATGCCTAAAAAATGACATGAAAAATGAGGGTGGTTGGTCCATGCATGAGTACCTCTTATGTAATTGTTGTACTTATTACACATGTGATCATCTTTTAATTGAAATCTACCACCATTATTTTTTGTTTAAATCTCTTTTTTGAAGCAAAAATAATTGTTTTACAATTAATTCTCAGCCATATTTCTTTTGGGTAAGTTTGCAGTCAGTCTAGTTAATGTGCATATGTAGTGCTTATATATTGTAAAATTTTTCACTTCACAAATATTTTTATATATATATGTATATACCAAAGGAAATTTTTCTGGGGCTCTGGCATGTTGCCTTTGTATAGTCCCTTTGGGAAGATGGTGTTGCACAGTGGAAAAACTATGGAGTAAGTAAGAAGTCAAACCGACCTCATTATAGCAAACCATGCTTGCTATAATGAGTGACTTAGAAAAATGTTTTACCCTCCTTGGTTAAGCAGTGGCTAATTTTTGTTTTCTTCTGAGATGGGTTCTTACACTGTTACCCAGGCAGTGGTGATAATCGTAACTCATTGCAGCCTTGAACTTCTGGGCTCAAGTGATCCTCCTGCCTCAGTCTCCTGTATAGCTGCGGCTACATGTGCAAGCCATCATACCTGCCTAATTTTTTTTTTTTTTTCATAGAGACACAGTCTTGCAAATGGCCCAGGCTGATCTAGAACTCCTGGGCTCAAGTGATCCTCTGGCCTCGACCTCCCAGAGTTCTGGGATTACAAGTGTAAACCACTGTGCCTGGTCAACAATGGCTACATTTAAAAGTGATTGAGAGACTTATAGATAATTTAATCAGGGTGCAAAGCAAGTGGGAGGTATTCTATCAGCAGCAGTCATTACTAATATTATTAGATATTTCTCCAACTGCAATTATCTCTATTTATGTCAGAGATATCTCTGAATGAAATGAAAAGATGTGCTTTCTATGGATTTAATGCACACAATAATTTTGCAAATTAGAAGAGCTAATGAAAAAGTTGAGGTATGACATGCAGGTTAGTACTCTGTAGTTTTTAAGAAGTACTTTAAAACAACCATCTTATTATGTTTGTGTCTTTGGTGGGTCAGACAAAGCACAGTACAGATGACTTATTCACAATGTCTGCAGACTTGGCTGGAAAGACTCAAAGGCTAAGGGTGAATGTTTGAATATTACATTGTTTTCAAAGTAGTTCTGAAGATTTATTTTTAAGAGTCAACTACTCTAGTGAATTTAAGAGATGAAATAGTAAAAGTGACCACTAAAATTGATAGCTGTCAAATGAAGATCAAGAAAAAATTAAGAGGAATCCTTAAAAGGACAATATAACTGAAATTAAAAAAGAACAGAGTTGATTTTGGCATTGAATTTTAAGGACTTGGCTGTTTTATAAAGTGATACATTCATTTGTGATTCTTAGGAAGAATATTTACAATCTTAGAAACAATCACTTCATATATCATGATGTGTACATCAGTATGTTATATATAGAAAAATCAGGATACAGAGAATAGACTTGAGATCACATTCTACTTTATGGAAACAGCCTAGATAGGAGGACAACTAAAACATTCATCTGGTTTGCCTAGGCTTAATTTCTATTTCTGCAGCTAATTTAAACTCTAATTTTCCAATAAGTCTGCCCACAGATGGCCACTTTTTAAACTGTCCACGGGTGGCTGACTCACCCTAGTTCACAAGCCTCAATTCTGTATAAAAAGGAAATGGAAAAATACCCTGCATTGTAAGCAATCAAAATGCCATCAGAAGCTAACAACATGGTTTAATTAAAAAGAAAAAAAAATCCATAGTAATTCATTTTTTTCTTTCCCCTCTTCACACAAGAAAATAAGAGGTAATACAAAGCAGCAATTAAAATGAAGTCTCCTTTTGCCTTCAGGGTGTCTGAGTAGAACCTTTGCCAATGAAATAATTAACTCCAGATTTCTCGGTCCCCCCCACCCCCCTTTGTCATGCTGAAATTGTTCCTGGTCTTCCTTTAGAAACAAGGCACCATCTCTTCTCTTTCATTAACCCTTGGGTTCTAAGAGTCTCAGCAATCTTATGCATCTGTCAGAACGATAAGACTTTGTGGTTACAAAGCTTATTTGATTAGGACCCCCGATAGGACTGCACTGAACTCTCATAACCTCCGAGATGGAGTAACTGGCCTTAAATTAAAAAGTGGGTGCACCTAGAACCTGCTCCTCCCACGGGGGCAGGTGGGAAGGACACAGAGGTCCAGCATTGCTGCAGAACCAAGGTGCATCCTACTTTCTGACTGTGATCAGCCCTCAGCAGAAAACACACCTGCTGTCACGATGTAGGACATCGTGCTGCTCACCCACGGAGACCACAGCCGCAACAAACCAAAACCCCCCCTAGCCAACAAAACCATTTGGCAATATTACATAGAGTCCATGTGGCCAGACTCAGGAGATGACACAAATGGAAAACGATGTGTCACTTCCAAACTCGGCCCGATGGCTCACTCTCCTGTGTGTCTTCACCATGTGGCAAACAGAGATGTCTGATAAATACTGGACTCCACAAAGAAAGGGGGAGGCCTAAAGTATCTCTCCATTTATACACAAGGAGTCAAGGCTGCTTGGAGCAGGAGAAACGAAAGGGAAGCCCCATGAGAAGTCTGGGGTAGATAAAGTGAGTGAGGTGGATAAGATGTCACCTCCACCAGACAGTCTGAGCCCCTTGGAAGAGAGACTCCTTCCTTTAGTGAACTGCCCGTGGGACGGTGCTCTACTAGTAATCACAGGGCCCCAGCAGAGGAGAGAGAGAGGGGGCTTACTGTAGCACGTGGGAGTGGCTGAGGTCCTTCATGTCTGAGTCCTCATAGTAGGGAGTCACCATTCCCAGACCACTGTCACTCAGCATGCGTCTCCTCAGGGCAGAATTCCACCAGTCCGACATCCTGGAGAGAGAAGAGCACAGACTGTTAAGCATTCACACCCAGCCACCGACTTAAGTTTCCTTTTTCTCATGATGATTCTTGTCTCCAAGTGTGAGCAGTAAAATTTATCTTTCTTGCATATTTACCAGATACCTCACATTTATTATGGCCTTTATGCATCTGAACATTCATGAGCTATTTGTATTATTCGGCTTTCTGCACAGATGAGAAAACCAAATTTTGAGAGTAAGTCATTTTATTTTATTCATTTTATTTTATTTTATTTTATTTTATTTTATTTTATTTTTTATTTTATTTTATTTTATTTTATTTTATTTTATTTTATTTTATTTTATGTTTTTATCTCAGTGCTTGAAATTGGTCTGTTCAGGAGATCTATTTCTTCCTGGCTAAGTCTAGGGAGAGGGTGTGATTCCAAATATTTATCTATTTCCTTCACATTGTCAAATTTCTGGGCATAGAGTTTCTGGTAGTCTCTGTGGCATCAGTTGTTATTTCCCCTTGATCATTTCTGATTGAGGTTACTAGAGATTTTACTTTTTTATTTCTAGTTAGTCTGGCCAAAGGTTTATCTATTTATTTTTTCAAAAAACCAACTCCTTGCTTCATTAATTTTCTGAATGATTCTTTTGTTCTCAATTTCATTGATCTCTGATTTAATTTTGGATATTTCTTTTCTTCTGCTGGGTTTAGGCTTAGATTGTTATTTTTCCAATTCCACAACATGGCTTATGAGTTTGTTGATGCACTCTCTTTCTGTTTTTCAAATATAAGCATTGAAAGTTATAAATTTTCCTCTCTGAACTGCTTTTACAGTATCCCACAGGTTTTGGTGGCTTGTGTCTTCATTGTTGTTATGCTCAAAGAAGTTAAAGATTTACTCTTTTATTTCTTCAGGCACCCAACTGTCATTCGACAGAAGGTTGTTTAATTTCCATGCCTTTAGTTGCTTTAAATCCACATTGGTGTATCTAAAAACACTTGCCTAAAAATAAGATTGCAAACCCTCTTTTTTTCTGAATTCCATTTGCCTGAAAAATTGCCTTCCAATACTTAACTCAGAGTTTTAATTTGTCTTTTGAAGCTATGTGTTTCCTGATAGCAAATGGATGGCTTCTGTTTTTTAATCCAATCACACAATCTATGCCTCTTCAGTGGGGAATTCAAGCCATTAACGTTTATTGAGACAACTGATAAGTGTGGTAGTGTTCTATTCATCTTATTTTGTGAGAGTCCATTGCTTAGTTTTATTTTTTGCATCAGTGTGGAAGTTAGTTTCTGTCCTTTAATTTCTGAGTTCTTTCTTTGCTGTTGATCCATTGTGATGGT
>CAUYPK010167472.1:0-25701 GCA_963574355.1 Loris lydekkerianus
TCCTCTCGCCGGCAGCCCAGCACCCGGGCGGGCGGGCGGGGGCCGGCGGGCCGCCGCCCCCCCCCCACCCGGGGGGAGGGCAGAAACATTCTTGGACATTTGATAAGAGGGGGAGAGGGAGGCTCGCCTCCCAGAGGTGAATGCAATTGTATGCGCACAGTACATCCTCAGACACGCTCACTCACACATGCAGTCGGGCTGAGCTTTTCCAGAGCCCTTTCTAAAATGAACTCATCTCCTGGAGCAGTTTGGCTAAAGCACAGACCTCCCCCCACCCCCAGTCCTTGAAACCAGAGCAGGCCCTAGTAGCAGGGTCCCAGGATGAAATCCTAGCATGCTAATCAGCTGCTCAATCTCACCCTTTGCAAATTCAATGTTTGCTAAACACCTTGTGCCGATACACACAGCACTGGAAGGGAATGCCGTGCTGCCATCATGGATTCCACGTTCTCCCTTTTAAATCCACGAGTTTCCTTTCTCAAATGTGAGTGTGTTGCAATCTGTGTGTCAGGGACTGCAAAACACACCATGCTACAGAGGGGCTCTCGGATGAGCCCAGTCCTCCTGCAATCGTTGGTTTTGCAGGGATAATTCAGAAAAGGTTCTCAGCATAGCTAATTCCCACATGGATGATGAAACACAGGAGGATTTTAAATATACAAATATTTAAAAAGAGCTGTACAAATGCACTTTATTTCCAGGATCCAGCTAGTTAATATGTGAGCACTGTTGCCAAGAAACATCGTAGCACTCTTTTTCTCTCCAGAAATGACTCTAGTAATTGTCTTTTAAAGGTAAGAAGGTACTTGAAGCCAGATCCCCCTGCATTCCAAACCCTTCAGGTAGTCTGAGAGGTTTATGATAATGATTACATTTCTTTAGTGGTTATTTATGCAAATGAACTGAGTTTTCACCACCTAGAAACATATTCACAGATGAGTGAGTCCCCTCCTCCTAAGGAAAACATTTCAGCCCTCCTAACCCAGAAGTCTCCAAAAGGATACTTGTTTGGAGGATTATAAGCTACTTTGATATCCTACTACAGAGAGAAGCTTCGAAAAATAATCGCTGTGCTCGTGATGGAGCAAAGCTGAGCCTTACAGTCATCACGTTTCCACTTGGCAAAGCCAAGTTTAATCCAGTATTTCAAAAATTATTCTATGAACCTAATGCTACTGAATGAATATAACAATTAAAAGCCTCCACCATGATCTCCAAAGTAGGGAGAGACATGTCAAAGGAAACAAAACAAACAAAAGACTCTTGTAGTTAACAGGAAAAGGCCCAGAATGCTTTCTGCTCAGAGAAAAGGTGGTGGTACCAGGGTTCCTCGGGGCTGAAGGCCCATGCCCCTAGGCCAGTAATACGGGAGCAGAGTGAGCAGGCTTGTGGAGAACCATGTCGGTCTGTGCCAGAAAATCAGAAAGAAACCGCAGAAATGATGAGGACTCCTGGCCCACTCTCAACCATGCAAAAAACATGTTTTCTAAAAAAAAAACAAAACACTTTTTCTGATTGGATGAAGTGTCAGACTCAGAGGAACTATTATTTAAGGATCAAGTTGTTTCATTTTACTCATTGATGAAATAATCATTTAAATATATAGGAATGACATTAAAAATAGTTTTTCTCCTGTTCTTTCGTGTTAATATGTTGTTCTGGGTGTTCAGGAAACAGTACCCTAAAGGTCTGTCTCCTGCCCATTATACTGGAGGCCGGTTAGGAACCAGCCACCGGCAGGAGGTGTGAGCTCTTGGGTGTTCACAGCAGCTTCCCACCAGCGCATCACCACCACAGCCCCGCCTCCCTCGGATGCTTCTCCTCCATGGGAGACTGAAACTGGCCCCTGGGGCAAAAAAGGTTGGGGACAACTGCCCTAGAATGAAGGCCTCAGAAGCAGCCTGGAAAGGGAAAGGTTTCCTCTGAACTTCTCCCATCCGCCTGTCTCTCAGTCCTATTCTCCCTGGAAGCTGGTCATAGGAGCTAGAATCCCTTTTCTCCAAGGCAGGTCATAGAAATCAGAATCTCTGGAGAGAACACATAAGTGACTTCATCTTAGAAAAAAGATTTCCTTTTAATGGTGTCCACCACCAGGGACTCAAGCAGATAAGTGTGTAACCCTTTCCCACCTGCAGAGGACTGAAAGTCCACAGCCATCTCCATAGTGACCGTCCTGCAGTCACTCATGATGAGCAAATGGCATCTGCCACCACAGGAAATCTTCCATGCAAGGTGCTGGCAGGTCCACTGATGACCAGGTCTGCCCGGACATTCTCCTCGTCCACCTTGCTCTCCTTGAACTGACTCATTACCCCTTTTTCTAGCCCCTTTTGGCCTCAATGTTAAATGTTATTTTGTTTTATGTGGAAATTTTAATGCATGACATTTATATATTGATTAATTTTGTAGCTATGTATGGTTTGCAATATTTTTTATTGGTTTGAAGTTTTATTTTATTTTTTAATTTTATTTCAGAGTATTCCAGGGGTACACATATCTTCGTTACACATTTTGCTTTTGTCAATGTGCGTCAAAGTGTGCCCTTCACCTGGAATACACACCGGGCACCAGTTGGGTGTGAATGCGTCCAATCCCGTCTTTTCCTTCCCACCTACTGATTGCTATCAAGTTTTACTTCCGTACATGCACATAAGTGTTGATCAACTACTGAGTACATGCAGTGTTGATTTTCCCATTCTTATGATACTTCACTCAGAAGAATCATCTACAGATCCATCCACTTTGTTACAAAACATACTAAATCACCTTCTTTTTAATGTCTGAGTAGTACTCCATGGCGCACACAGACGACATTTTGTTAATGCATTCACGTACTGATGGACACTTGAGTTGTTTCCACATCTTTGCGATTGTGAATTGTGCTGCTGTAGACATTCAAGTGCAGGTGTCTTTTTGATAAAATGACCTTTTTCCATTGAGTAAAAACCTAGCAGTGGAATTCTTGGGTCAAATGGTAGGTCTACTTTTAGTTCTTGGAGGTGTCTCCATGCCAGTCTCCACAGAGGCTGTGTTAGCTTGCAGTCCCACCAACAGTGTGTAAGGGTTCCTATCTCCAGGCATTCATGCCAGCGTCTGCTGTTTTGGGACATGTTGATAAAAGCCATTCTCACTGGGATTCAGTGATATCTCATTGTCGTCTTGATTTCCATTTCCCTGATGATTGGAGATGTTGAGCATTTTTTTAATTTGCTTGCTGGCCATTAGACTATCTTCCTTTGAGAAGCTTCTGTTCATGTCTTTTGCCCACTTTTTAATGGGGTTTATTGATTTTTTTCTTTCTTATTTGCTTGCGTTTGTTGTAGATTCAGGTTATCAGCCCTTTATTGGATGTACAGCTTGCAAATATTTTCTCCCATACTATCGCTTTATTTATTCATTGTATCTTTAGATATGGAGAAACTGTTTAATTTAATCAGGTCTATTTACTTAGTTTTGTTGTTGCTGTGATTGCTTTTAGGACTTCTTCATAAATTCTTTCCCTAAGCCAATATCTATAAGAGTTTTTCCAATATTTTCTTCTAGAAGTCTTATAGTTTCATGTCTTAGGTCTAAGTCTTTTATCCACAATGAATTAACTTTTCTGAGTGGTGAGAGGTACATATCCTATTTCAGTCTTTTACATGTGGCTGTCCAGTTTTCCCCAGCTTCATTTACTGAATAGGGATTCTTTTCTCAAGTGTATGTTTTTGTCTGGTTTATCAAAGATCAGAGGGGTATTTGAGGAAGGTTTCATCACTGGTTCTCTGTTCGGATCCAGAGGTCTATATCTCTGTTTTGGGGACTTGTAGGATAGCTTGAAGTCTGGTACAGTGATGTCTCCCAATTTGTTCTGGTTACATAAGGTAGAATTGACTATTTGGGGACTTTCCTGGTCCCATATGAAACACAGAAGTATTTTTTCTAGATCTGAGAAAAATGATGTTGGTATTTTAATGGGGATTGTGCTGATTAGAGGTGTAGGCCTGTGTATCCACAGCTCTGACCACAGAGTGAACAGGCAGACCTGAGAGGAGCTGCCTCCTTAGGGACCCCATGTAGTTTGTGGCTTTTACAATTGAAACAGCATCAATAAAAATCTAACATTATAGAAACACACAAATGTGCATCGACCTGGTTATCTTTGACCTTGTGTCACTCACAAAAAACCCTTTTCTTGAAAGTCAGCCATAAAACCTAAAATAATTCTGTATGAAAACAGTCCATAAAAGTATTATCTGACCTACCCTGTTTGACTGTAGGTCATAAGACCCCAATTCCAGAAAGGGCCTTGGCCCACACCCAGAAGGAAGGAATGTAGCTCAGAAAAGCCAGGAAGAATCCAGACAGAGGGCCTTGCCAGTCCCTCCTCCCTCTATCAGCATTAGATTATGCCCTTTTGTCTAATCATATTTCTACACAGCTGTCCACACTTTGCTCATTGTAAACATAAAAATGGACAATTTCCCCTTATCTCTGGGTATTCATTATGAAGGTTCACATATACACACAGTAAACAAATTTGTCTGCCTTTTCTGCTATTGATTAATCTGTCAGTGACTTCAAGAAACCTTTAGGAGGCCAAAGGCTGCTACACAGGGAAGTCTAGGGAAAGGTGTACTTGACTTTTATACCAAAATATCTGTCATTTAGCAATTTGAAAATGCCCCAATACTTTTGTAGTTTTCTAAATTTATGTAGACTTTGTAAAACATTTCATCTTAGCATTGGATTTTTAAAGGATAACACAACAATTTCATTATATGAATTTCATTAGAATATATTTTGATTTAAAATGTGGCTCTCAGTCCTTTTGTACCTTACAAAGTGTGCGTACAAGCAGCTTATGAATCCAGGGTTTGAATTTAGTGTAAATGTGACTAAAAGCACAAACAATGGGAAGAGGTGGGCCTTGGTGTGAATCTGGCTCCGTTGTTTTCTACCTGTGTAACCTTGAGCGAGTTGTTTAGGATCAGCCTGTCCCATAAAGGGCTCTTTTTATAAAGCCTAACTCTAGAGAGATTTAAGTGAGAGAATGGGTCAATAAAACAACTAGTCAATCAAAATTCACTGAGTATTTACTAACTGCCAGAGACCAGATCTAAAACAGAGCTCTCAAAAAAGAGGATTTCTTCTTAGAAAGACATGTTCATTATTTTCATACACTTTTGGATCAGTCCACATGACCACCCACCACTGTAAACAACCTAGCCCAGAAGGTAACAGAATAGCATTAATTTGGGAAAACTAACTCACCTTCAACTTTTAGAGGAGAAAGCCCACAAGACTGCTTTTACTTTTACAGATAAAAACCGTGAGGTTAAATGTTTAAGAAACTCTTACGAGGCAGCATAAGCATCTAAGAGTGAGTCCAAGGCACAGCTCACAATCACCATTCTGGAAAAGGTTTAATTAACTCTACTACCTGCAAAGCAGATATCTGCATGTAGGGATAAAGTAATAGTAAAACAAAAATTAGATGTAAGAATAAGATTTAATTCCAATAATTACTAAAGTGATACTCTTGTATCTGTATATTTATATTTGAAAATTTAGTTTCAATCTACACTTCTACCAATAGTGTATGGCTGTGACCGTTTATCCTTAGCTTTTGTGAATAGTGACATTTTAGCAATACATTGGTTAAAACATTTTAGTCTTATTATTGTTTGTTTGAGACAGTCTCTCCCTCTCTTGCCCCAGACTAAAGTGCTGTGGTCTCAGGCTAGCTCACAGCAATCTTCAACTCCTGAGTTCTAGCAATCCTCCTGCCTCAGCCTCCTGAGTAGTTGGAACTACTGATGCCCACTGCAAAATCTGGCTAATTTTTTTCTATTTTTAATAGATGGGGTCTTGCTCCTGCTCAGGCTGGTCTCTAACTCTGGAGCTCAGCATGCCTTGTCTGGTCTGTGCTACCCTCAGCCAGTCTACAGTGAGCCAGCCTCACACATGCAAGGGAGCCCAACACAACCCGAAGAACTGCCCAGAACTGTCCAACCGGCTTATACGTTCGTAAACAATAACAAAAGCTTATTATTTGAAACCACTGTGGCTTTTTAAATATCGGTGGCTAACTTATTCATACACTGAATCTCCATGCATGCATATAATTTTTCTGGATGTTATTCTGTTCTGTTTTATCAGTTCTCAGCATGTGCCTGTAGCCTGTATTTCCACATTACCCTTTTGCTGGGGATTTTCTGCCCAATCTTTGGGCAGGTCCCCTGTGAGCTGTAGTCCTCTGCTTGGCATGCCCCGTATTCTGCCACGTCCCCCCAGGACTCTGGGTAAGGCTTTCTGTTTCCTCCAGTAAATATCTATTCAGCAGGGCCCAAGTCCATGTACCACCTCAGTTCTACAGCAGTTAAAAGGATGAGCATGAAACCACAGCGTCACAGCCCTGTCTGGACTGATTGTGCTAAAGGAACTAGAAAGAGTTATGCTTCACTCTCCCCTAGAGCAAAACTCAAGTCACTCTGCTAACCAGACACGGATTCGCACTCCCTCCAGCTTAAGAAGATATTTGGGGGACACGGAGAAGAGAAAGACAGGGAGAAATAAGGTCTCAAAGCAGATAATTGACAAAATGACTCAAAGATGAGGCTGCTGCTTGAACTTTATATGTATGAAAACTGAGTGTCTCTACATAAAACAGACTTCTATGTTTTACCAACATTTTCTAATGAACATGTGTGTCCTGGCACTACAGCAGTCTGGAAGGCTGAAGGGTGTTCTACTTTCCAGTTCAAATTTATATTCTCATCCCTCCCTTTTCCCATCATACATAATAAAGCCACACCCCCAATTGCACTGTTTCTCATTTTAAGTATTAATAAAATTGCAGCATGTTGTGAGGTTTAATTAGATAATAAAGCACTTTAAGACCTCTGCTTGATAAGTCCGTGTAAGTGAAGAATATTGCTAATTAGTAATGATTGTGTACACTGTAAAATGTTGCCCTAAACATGCAGGCACACTTTTATAAACGCTGCACAATCACTTCAGCTTTGGGTCTGCGGAAAAAACAAGAACTGATGAGGACTTTCATCTTGGGATGGATGAACAATGTCATGCTCACTCCCTTTTTTAAATTTCTATTTATACCCCCTCTTCATTTAAATGTTTAATTAGTAAGGAACACTTCCATGCATTATAATTAAATGCAAGTACAGATTCTTTACCACAAAAGAGTCATTTTCCATTCAGTTTATACAAAGTTTCGTTTTGTCCCAGAATCAATATGAAAATTAAGCTGGTTGTCTGAAAGCCTTAAAAAGAAGTATCACTTTCATAATGTAAGGAAGATTAAAATGAATTAAAAATCTCAAAGCATATCCTTTTAGAATAATTGTGTGCTATATTCTTGCAACCCTTAAAGGTGGCTTTCCCAGAGAAAAGAAAAATGAACAAAAGAGGCCTTTCGTCTCAGTTTATCTTCTTTAGAAGCTGGGACCTGTTCACAGCTGAAGCACCATTTTCCCCTTTTAATTGGTTAGCTTGTAATGGGAAGATTGTGGGACAAAAAGGAATCCTTGTTCTGACGGGTGATGGAGAGAGACCTGTAAGGTCTGGAAGTTTGGAGGTGACAACACAACAAAAAACCTCAGGTTTACACATTTCCTGGAATCTTTGCCAAACATTTTGACCCTTTCAGAGATGCAGAATTTGGCCAGAAATCTTATACATGAGAAATGTACTGAATGCAGGAAATTCTTGTTTTATCTCTTCAGTATCTATTTCTGAGCTTCTGTTCCAAAGTGCATGTGAAATGGATATATGTGTGTGCATGTGTAAAAGACTGTTTGTGTCTGCAGTAAAGAGATTGAAAATTATTCCTTAAACTTCTTTTACTTTAAAAACTTCGACTGATGTTAAATATTCCAAATCTTTTATCTCAGTGTTGCTTGTAACCCTAGGCTAGAAATAGGATGAGATGAGGAAGCCTTCCTTCTGATACTTCTGGTCTGTTAACACTTCATTCTTCCTACTTCTGCCAGGACCTTGAAGGTAAAGATACTGCGACATTAAATAGAGCTCTTTCTTCCACCTTGAAATGTATAATGGATATGAATTCAAACTGATGGCTCGTATTTTACCAAAACCTTTGTTTGTTTTGGACATCAGCATTTCATTTTGGCATGAAGGTGTCTAAGCCACCCTCTTTGTTCAAAGAAGGACAGATAATTCTAGAGTTTTCTGTGTACAGACTGCACAGTATTTAAACAGAGACAGATGGTCTCTCAATTATTGCAGTGTCCAGAAGCTAATGTGTACGAATCCCACTACCAACATTTGAGTATGTTTTACTCATCAAACTAGGGAGGAAAGACAGTGAAAATCACCAAACCATTAGAAAGGGGAACTAGGAGGCCACCAACGGCATTGATGCCATATTGGTTTACGGTCATATGAACTAGGAAGTTCAAGTACAGTTCGTGGATAAGGGTTATGTCAAAAAAAATTCATGGACAAATAGATATTATCTTCTCTTCACAAACACATTATTATTCCAAATGCACTGGTGTTCCTAAAAGAAGAGGAGAGAAGGCCACATAAGGGATGAAGGTCACAGAAAGACAGAGACAGAGATTGGAGTGATGTGTTCAAAAGTTAAGGGCACCAAGAGCTTCTGGAAACCACCAGAAAGTAAAAGTCAGCAAGGAAGGGTTCTCCCAGACCCTTCAGAGGGGGCATAGCCCTATCGACACTCTGATCTGGGTCTTCTGGACTCCAGGTAGAATAAATCCTGCTATTTTAAGCCATGCAGTCTGGCTACTGTGTTCCAGCAGTTCTAGGAAGCTGGCACAATCCTAAAATCAGGAAACTACCTAAATGATTGCCACAAGGAACTCTTAGAGTGATGGGGTAGCTCAAGGTAACTCCCAAAATAATTAAAGAGAGCAAGACCAAGTAAATTTTTAGCAAAGAAGGAAAATTTTATTTTAATAGCCTGAAGAGCAAGCTGGGCCTCATTCTACAGACTGCAGGCACTGTGGAAAGTGCAGCCATAGGGTTTTATATGCTATTTGAGGAGTATCAGCTGCATCTTGGAAGTCTCTCAGGGTCTTACTTAACTCTGTTCTCAAAAGAGCCCATTGGCAAGGTCTTGAAAACAACCCATCTGCAGGGTCTTAATCAGCCTCATTCCCAGAATTGCCCACGTCAGCCCGTCCCAAACCAGTCCAAAATACCCTAACCACATGTCATCTGCCCTGTTCATATCTAGCTAGCTACCTGACACAACAGGTCAAATAATTACACAATCAGTATAACCTGGTTTCTTATACCCTCAATGAATCCCCAACAATAAAAAAAAAAGGAAAAGCTCTCTATTGTGGGGCACTGTGATGTCAGTAGAAATAATGAGGATTGATACAGAAAGCTGCCTACAATATACTGGTTGGAAATATCTGGTTCTACAACAGTATGAGGGCTGTCCAGAAAGCATCCTGCCATGTAATGTGATAAGTAGAGGCAATCATCACTGGATACTTTCCAGACATCCCTGGTATATATGAAACTATTTTATTACAACAAAAAATATTTATATGAAAAAAATAGAAAAAGACATAACAAATTGTTAGCAGTATCTTTTGCTAGGGAATAGCTCTTTACTTACTATTTTATAAACTTCTGTATTGTTTCTAGTTTTTTGTTTGTTTGCAGAGTCTTTCTACATTGCCCTAACCTGGCATCAAACTCCCCAGCTCAACAGATCCTCCTGACCTCATCCTGACAATTACCTGGGACTGCAGGTGCACAGCCCCCAACTGGCTCTTCTATACAGGTTTTTCAATGGGAATACATTACTTAGGAAATTAACAAAAACATTCAAGATATTTCAATATGAGGGGGGAAAAAACTTTAATAATAGCTCAGTGGTTATGGCGCCAGCCACATACACCAAGCTGGTGGGTTTGAACCTGGCCAGGGCAGCTAAAATGATGACAACTGCAACAACAATAAAAAGGGGGCCAGGTGTTGTGGGGGTCACCCATAGTCCCAGACACTTGGGGGTATCACATTGGTATGTAATATCTAATTAATCTTCACAATAAATCTATAAGCAATCCTTGACATTCTTCCTTGGAGATGAAGAAACTGCAAAGCAGAGGGGTTAGTGAATTCTTAGACCACACATCCAGGAAGTGCACAAAGTGACCTCAAAATCAAATTCACTTTATTTCAAAGCTCTTGCACTTTCTATTATACACTGAAATCTCTCAATGTAATCTACATTCATAAATATGTGCCACTGTATTACGTAAGTTACATAGTCTTTTTGCTTTGTTTTAGAATTGTCCTCTGCCTTACCAAATGAAAGCTGAAAAATGTGAGGGTAGGTATGGAAGTTCACGCTAAAGCACAGCTTCAACTGTGAAACGAAAAACAAAAAGAAAATACGATTTTAAAAAGCCTAACATGAATAAATCCTAGTTGAAATCATTTTAAAGAATGAACCTAAGTAAACAAAACAATGTGTGCTATATAAATAAATATCTTTCTTGAAGTATATGCAGCTTATGCTGTCTATAATATTATATAAATTATAAAAGAAGTACACAGTATTTTTCAAATAATATTCTTTTTATTTCAATCAGAAGATAAAGTATCAAAGAGTCAACACTTTAATGTTATAAATATCAAATATGTATATATATATATATATATATAATTTTCTTAGATCTCTTATTCATATTATTGTAAGTTTATCATACATTAAGCATAGTTTGGAAGACAATAATGTGTAAATTTTCCTACTGGGCATTTGTACACAGAAGCGGTGCCTTTGCCTTTTTGTCTGTACACTGATGACCACACCCCCAGGGGTGGGTGCCCACACATTTGGTAGCAGAAGCAAATGGCCTTGTTTTCTTAATGTGGGTTTAGTCAGACTGTCTTTTAACATGTATACCCTGAACACCCAGTCTGCAGGGCAGAGAGCTTAAAAGGCAAACTCTTGAGAAGACTCAAATAATGCTGGACTTGGCTGTCCCTGGAGCTTCTCAGTAAGTGAGGCACTTGCTGTCCAACAAGCCAGCCAACAAGGGAGTGTTTCACCCCGTGCATGTGGCTACTCTCCTCTCTCAGACTCCAATCTCCCTGAAAGTGGGAGGCATACCTTAATCACCACTTTGTCCTCTGTGCCCCACAAGGTGCCTGTCGATAATGGCACAAATGAATGAATTGTCATCAACTAGCATGAATGACTTGGAAGCGACTTCATATGTTCACCTGAAGATGAACACGGGGCTTCAAAGTCTTTGTAATTATTGTCAGTTCCTCATTATCTAATTAAAGAATGTGCAACCTAAAATAGTGGATGAATATATCCAGAACCTTCTGGAGACCTGAAGGCATGAAATACAGCAAAATACTAAGAGCAAGAAAAGATTTGGAGAATGATTTAGCTGAGGGCTGGTGAAGGCACATGGCATTGACCCATCGCCTTTGAGTACAGCTTTCACATGAACAACTATAAATGATGAAGAGCTCACTTAATCTTTTGGATTAAATATCCTTGCACATAATAGTGTGGCAAGGGAGTAGTGATTTATTTATGAACTAAAATGCAACTAAAGGAGTTGTCACTCTATTAATTAAATGGTGAAGGGAATCAGCCTTCTGGAAGTTGGAAGAAAGTGAGCCTGCTTTGGGGTGAGGTGTGTCAGCACCAGTGAGGGCTGCTGAGTGGCCAGGAGTCTGGACAAGCGATGAGGGACACTCTGGAGTTGGGACCTAACCACCAAATTCAGATATTGCTCAGAGAAAGGAAGGGCTTTAATTATAACATCACAAACACAAGGATCAAGCTTACTATGCTAATATTGATCATTTATAAGAGGAGCCAATGTATCTGTACAACCATGTGGATTTCTGTACAGAGAAGAGAGGTGATGAAGGGTTACTAGTCAAAATGCTTTGTCTCAAGAGTAATTTAAAGAATGGCCATTAAAGTCTCAGGGCTCAAAGGAAATGGGGGATCATGTGGCCAAACCTCCCAATGCCTCCGTGACCCCTAGATCCCTGTGTCCGAGGAGAAACAGGATACAAATATCTGTGGTTTGCTGCCCATGACACATCGGCATATCACCACTGGCACTATAGCCCAGTAACAGTTTTCACTCATTTGAGCCAGCTTGAGTGAAATATCACAGCAATTATAAAATGTAAGGTGCCGGGTGGGAGAGCCTTAGGAGTGGCTCCGGCAAATTGCTTCCATTTTTCAGCTCACAGTGAGAAGAAAGACAGAAACAGAGAGAGGTAAAGAAGAAGGAAAGGGGCATGCCTCCTCCAGGCTGTATATCCTGCATACGTACACACATAAATACACGAAGCTTCGCTTTTGTGCCTTGGAGAGAAAACAGCCACAATCAGCAATTCAGGGAGGATCAGACAGATTAAAGGGAACATTGTCTCTGTCTCGGAGGGGCCAGCAAGAACATCTTTATTTCTTGCTCAGCTACCTTGTACACCACACTGTGTGAGGGAATATATTTTATTAAAAGCATTTCTTTTACCTGGAGGTCCTGTCAACTACCTCACAGACTGAAAGGAAAAGGAACTGAGGGTGTTCTTTGTGTGCCGACAAATAAGCTGGTTAAAAAAAAAAAAAATGTCATTTTTAAATAGAAGGAGAGAGGAAAGGAATGGCTTAGATTTGTCCCCTTATGAAGTTCAACAGCATTTCTACTTCCTTGATGAGCTTTCCTTTAGTATTTAGGAGAAGTTTGCTCGTGAGAAATAAACTTTGCCCTAAAAATAAGCAATTTTGTTTTTTAATTTCTTTTCAAGATACATGGAGCCCGTTACTCAAAAACTTTGACCTTGAAATCACCTGATGTTGTTTTTTTACTAGATGCACAGATTTGGTGATGCATTTTGTTGATAGAAGAGTCAGATCATACAACTTAATCTAATTTGACCCGATGCATTCTGATGCTTGCACTATAACCGTCGTGTTCTAAAAGGTGAGCCAAACAGGTTCTCTGCAGATCCATTCAGTGTAAGCTTTAAACATAAATGTGCACATACACACACCCCTCAAAAAAATTAGGTGGAAAAAAAAATAGGTGGATTCAACTGTAAAGCTGAGTTCTCTCTATAGGGAACAGGGTAATGGCACCTTAATTTATCCTTTTAGAATTTTCTTCAATATCTGGATGTTAGTTTATGACAATAAATTCTAGTTGCAAATTTCAGTATTTTAACTAATCTTTACATAAGCTAGTTGTGAAAAGGATAAAAATATAAACATTAAGTTCCATTTTCTGAAGATCACAAACACTTTTGTAAAGAGAGTTACTATATATAGAAAATTTCTGACGTTTTCCCCCAATTCCCTTAACCAAAACAAATTGAGGCCCTCAAAAGGCAGGCAGCTAGCCCGGGTTTTTATAGACCCTCTTTTTGTTTTTTGTTTTTACAGTTGTTTTTTTTTTTTATTATAGATAAAAATATGCACCATAGATGTGATGCAAAGACAGAACAGCAAGGTTAGAGTGAGGCTTATCACACATCACACACCTGTGCCTTTTAAGCAATCAGTTTAAAAACCGTCTTGTGCAGATTGCCACCGAATTTCATGACAGTTGTTTTTCCTGATTTATTTTCCTCACTTGCAAAATGGGGGGACACCACTGGGGAGCCACCCCTTACATCTTTGCCACCTCCGAGGGGAGTGCCCATCAGCTGTCAAAACTGATAACATAGGTGAAACTCACGGCGTAAGGATCGCACCTCATCTCCAACACTGAAGGAGAGGCAGGAACAGGCTATGAACCCAGCTCGTTCTGACGCCAAAGCCCACGCAATGCTGCTGCTATCTCTTCCTGGACTCTGTGAGTTCTCTGAGTTCTTGTTGCAAACTTTCCTGCTTCGCTTTGGGTCTTCTCCACGTGATAGCTAATTTCGTTTGGCCAGTCCCTGTGTGTCCCACAGCACCAGGACTTCAAATAATCAGCTTTCCTCCTTTGACACAAAGCTTCCGCAGGTGTTATAACTAGTCAACTGGACTTGCCTTCTGCTCTCAGTGCGTTCTGGACCAGAGCCCGTGACCGGCTTGATGATCGTCTGCTTCTCACCAGAGCTACGGAGAGCCACAGAACTGAGGGCCGGATACGATGCCCTCCCAGCAGCGAGCTCCCTGATCCATCTACATTGCAAACGTCTTGCAGCACAGTGAGAGAGCTCAGAGAGCAGCATGGTCTCAGCAAGTAACTGGGACATCTTACGTGTTTAGAAGATGTTTCCTTTTTTGACTTTTCTTTTTAAAGACAGTGTCTTGCTCTGTTGCCCAGGCTGGAGTGCAGTGGTGTGACCATAGCTCACTGCAGCCTTGAACTCTTCAAAGCAATCCTCAGACTCCGGAGTAGCTGGGACCCTGGGTGTGCACCACCACACCTGATTATTTTTTATTTTTTGTGGAGCTGGGATCTTACTATGTTGCCCAGGCGAATCTCAAACTCCTGACCTCAATCAACCTTCCCACCTCAGCCTCCCAAAGTGCTAGGATTGCAGACATAAACCACTGCACCTGGTCTATATCCTTTGTCCTTTTTGTAAGGACATTAGTAATTGGATTTAGGACTCAGCCTAAATGAGCATAGACCTCATCTCCAGGTCTATGCTTAATTACATATGCAATGACCTCATTTTCATGTAGGTCACATTCTGAGGTTCCAGTCAGGCATAAATTTGGGATGGGCACTAATTAGTCCACCACACACACACCTAGATATGTATGCATGTGATACAGTCCTGTTAGCATAGATGTGTGGAAAATAAAAATCCATTTTTGCCTGTTTCTTTTTTAAGGCATCTTGCTAACATGGGGAAAAGAAAATGTCAGACACATAACAATTTGAAGGGAAAAAAACTCCACTTATTACATTTAATGTGTTTGATTTTATATGGTGTTACTTTATTTCTTACTACACCATCTTCAGAATCTTATTTGGAAATAAGGGAAGTAAAACTGGGGGGGGGAAGGGTGACAGTAAGTGGATGGCTCTGTTCATGGACTAAATTCTAAAATAGTCTACTAATAAGGTAATATTCTTATCAATTTGAAAAACGCTTATCAGTATTTGAAGCATATACAAATCTGAAAATTGCTTTAAAAATAGTTTAATGTGCTAGTGACCTTTCACTGACCCAATTGGCAAGCCCGATGAGAGCTCTGCCGAATGCTGTACATCTGAGCTCTAAGTAACTAGGAATTCCTGCTTTTTTGAAATTTTTTTTAACAATGATTCTCGAATGACAGCAATTTTGCACCCCAGGGGACATTCCGGGAGCTCTGAAAACACTTTCTGATTGTCACAGCTCAAGGCAGGAAGACGTTTGCTGCTGGCATGTGACGCGCAGAGGCCAGGGGCTTGGCTGGGCACTCTACGTTGCACAGGGCAGCCCCTCACGGAGACACACAACCCAGTAAGTCAGTCATCCCAAGGATGAGAACCTCGTCTTACAGCTGTGCTGAAGGATTCACACTGTTCCAGCCTTCTCTATAGTCCCTCGATGACCAATGACATCTACTGCTGAATTGCTACCTTAAAACAAAGTGTGCATTGCTACAAACTGCTGCATCTAAAGATTAAGCTCCATTTGTACCATGTCTGTAACTGATTTTTATTAAAGACCAAAACTCAAACCCACAGGACACATAACTAATCATTAATTTTAAATGACTGGAACACTTTGTGTCCATAGTAGGCAAGCTTTCGCTTGGTCTGCCAAGCGTCTCCTAGGAATTCTAAGGAAAACCATATCATCTACATGCTCAGGGATCAGAAAGGTCGATTTGTGAAGCCACTGTCACTCCCTTCCTCCGTCCCTCATGTGTTAGAATGGTAGCTGACAGCCTCCAGTTTGGAGCCCCACAACTAACCAGACTCAGGATCCATCCAGTCTTTTCTACCCATTGGTCCCATGGCGTCATGTGACGATGAGAGCAGCAACATCACTTGCCTAATGACAACAATAATATTGACCTTATATGTTAGAATTGATTATTTTTATTTTCATCAAAGGCAATGTCCTGGATCCTGAACTTTATCCAAAGTGCTGTCTTGTGTGCACGTGTGTGTGTGTGTGTGTTTGTGTGTGTGTAATTACATTTTATACCTTCTTAACAATCTTATGAATCGGGCAGGTAAACAATTGAGACTTGCATTG
Source organism: Loris lydekkerianus (assembly GCA_963574355.1). Classification (NCBI taxonomy): domain Eukaryota; kingdom Metazoa; phylum Chordata; class Mammalia; order Primates; family Lorisidae; genus Loris; species Loris lydekkerianus. The sequence continues at coordinate 16,177 of CAUYPK010167472.1, forward strand.
TGCCAATAAGGAAACTGGGGCTCAAATCATCAAACTGAACTGTCCCAAATTGCCTTGCCTTGGAAGCCCCATCTGCCTCCCAACTCCGAGTCTTGGACATGCTCCTGGCCCAGAACCTTCTATGTATACGTGGGCTAGAAACCTGCACCATGATATTAGGCGATGATTTATTCATTTCATATCTGAACACCTATGTCTGGCCAATAAACTCAGAGATATCAGGCTCACGTGAATTCATATCCACTTTGGAAGCTGTTTACCCAACAGAGTTAAAAGTTTAAAACTATTGGAAGACAGAGTAACTTTCCGTAATCCAATCACTGTTTGTTTTACACTTGGTGCTGCTTGTGAGGAATGGGCTTGAAGACTTCAGCAGCTTCTTTGATCATTTGTTCCTTTGTTTTCTACCTTCTGATAACCGTGCCTCTGAGACAGGTATTATTAATTGCTCACTGTTTTGTGTTTCTAATGTTTCATTTCACTGATTCTTCTTCCGATTCTTCCCTTAGTTTTTGAGAGCCCTGCTGCTTTTAATATTTAACCATTTCTTCCTAGGAATCTTTTTAATCCAGCTTAACTTTTGGATGTGAATTGAAGCTCACCACACTGTGTGCTACGGTGCTGTCAGCGTTTCTGCATTCAGAACTGGTGTTGACTCAGTTGCAGTAATATGGATTTTCCCACACAGTCTGTTTGACACTTGCAAGTCCAGTCTGCAGCAACTTCCATTGTACTAAGCAAACAGCCACACTGCACTGGAATTCCACTCATTGTTAACACTAAAGCAACAGGATTTTCTCCACTTCAACAGCCAAACCTATTGTTATCAGAAAACCCTCTGCAGATGAAAACTGAAAAGAATCATATGACCCAGAAAAAAGATTAGCCTTCAGGAAGTCTTTGGATTTTGCCATTTTTGTCAAGATATTCCCAGAGGTAGTGAAAAATAATAAAGTAAAAACCTATTTCTGGAATAAAGCCCATTTCAAAATTGAGTCTATGAACTTTCAAATTTGCAAGACAGGGCTTCTGAAAATAAGAGGCAAAAAACTGGGCTATGGCAAACCCAAAGGGACCAGAAACAACTCAAAACAAGGAATTTAGTAACTTTTAATTGCCTCATTTTCAAGTGAAAGGGGAGTGTATGTATTGATATTATGCTATAGCTCAATTGCACACACCAATCAGCTAGTTTGCTGTGACACATGAATCCTCAGAGATTCGTCATTACCCGGGATTTCTGTCATTTCAGATGAATTTTCCACCTTGTTGGAAACAACATGCTGTACTTCCCTGATCTCTTTTTCTGTGCTGCTATCTGGGGAGACTGATTTAAATTACAGTGTTCTGAAAAAAGCCTGGATAGGAAACAAACCCAGTATTTGTATATATGAAAAGGCATGGTATAAAAAGCTTGTTGGAAAGGCGTATGGCATTTGTTTACCAGAAGAAACACAAAGGTTCTATAATCCAACACTGGAATTTAGGCAAAACGATAAAACCTGAACAATAAAAGATTAGAAAATAGGTATGCAAGATTAGCTGATGAAGGGCCAAGATCTGTGCCCAGTCCCAGCTCCAAACACGTCAAACCAATCCCAGACATGCTGGGGCTCCTAGAGGTTCTTTTTTTAATTCATCCCTTAATTTTAAGATCTCGTACTCTGAATAACTGGGTAGTATTAAGAAAAAAGCATTGCCATAGTTCAGAGAGCACAAGTCTAAGATTAATAATTAGAAGTTTCAGCACTGGACAAAGTGGTGGAAAGGAAGTGCGAGCACAGGGCTTCCCACTCCCGCCTGACGCCGAGTGAATGACCTGAGATGCAGCTGTGGGACTGAAATTACTGAAATGGGTACAGGTAATTGCACTAATGTACAAACTTGGAACCTGAGCCTGTGATTGAAGGAATCACAAAGCAAGTTCAACTCCCGGCCTTGCAGAGTGTGTCCCATTAAAGCAAGGGCAGTGACTGAGAAAGAATGAGATGCTGTAAGTTGAGATGGAGGTGTGTGGGGAGGAGCCTGATGAAGCCGGGCCATTGAGCCTCTAGATTCTGACGAGGCTTCTCTGCCAGTCCAGAAGGTCTCTTCACCCTACCACAGTGGAATGGCCTCTCCACTTACAATGGGGTTGCCCTTTCCACCTCCACCTGGGGAGATGAGCCCTGTATGGCCATGTCCTCTGTGGAGGCAGAGCCTTGCAGGACCTCCTGGTCTGCCTGTACCACCGCTGCTCTTTGCTCCTAGACATGAAGCTAGATTCAAATCCCATAAGGACCCCAAAGGTGGAGTCAAGGGGGGACTAAGAGGAGAGAGGTGCACCACATGGCAGAAGAACTGTTTGAATTTATACAAGCAGAAATTCAGGGGCCATGTGTGGAAATGGGCAGTATGAGTGTGGAGTGATGGTGGGAGGAACATACATTTGGATCTGGTCACATTTATAAGCCCACTAGGTGAAGATTGGGCATTTAATGTCATAGCTCGGGAAATTAGAAAAGGCTCTGTTTGTTTTCTTGGCTGAAATGCAGAGCAAAAGGTGGTCCAATATTAGCAAATCAGAAAGGTCCAGACTCTCTCAGTTCAACATGGAAGAAGAGATTCAAGGATCTGGGGAGACTAGAATGTCAGAGTGGATTTTTCATTTAAGACCTGCTCATCTACACTGAGAGGGTTCAAAAGACATGACTTTCACCAACAGTTCAAGAAATAAATTGGTGAGGGGGGATCCAGCATCTTTTCTGCAGGCCAGACCTTACAATGAAAATCACAGCCACTCAAATGGAAAATTTTAATGCAATGATAGTAATTGGATCCCAGAAAGGGAGGAATCAAGTGTCAGATGTGACCACCCAGGCCAGGGGGTGCTATGGTGGCCACAATGGCCATCAGAGTCAAGACAGCAGTTAAATGGTGTGAGTTGCACAGATGCCTGGTGTTGGATGGCTAATCTTGATGTAGCGAAAAGTGAAATAGATAGAAGTACATATTTTTTACTTGATCTGTATAAGCATTAAAGTTCTTAATTGAATGAGTAAAAGCCTAAGTTGAATCATTAAAGCAGAGAGCCATGGTCCCTCGAGAAGCCTGAGATTGAGCCAGTCTGCAAAACCAGAACCACTTGAACCATAGCCTGGGTCTCTCAAAGAAGGACTTGCAGTAGCAAAATTTATACTGGTAATCTTTCTCGCAACCTTCCTCAAAACATCCTCCAGTCTTTTATTCATAAGAGTAACAGTTCATGAGGGAAAAGAAAGAATCAGAACTTTTAGTGAGTGCTGGACACTGGCTCAGAACTGCTGCTGACTCCAGGAGACCAAAACATCCAGTCTGAGTAGTGGCTCATGGAGGTCAGGTGCTGGCCCACTCAGGCGGGAAACACAGGCTCTGGAATGGGCATGCTCCTCATCAGCAAGATCCAAGAAGAGTATCCTGATGACATCATGGATACCTTCAGCGTGGTGCCCTCACCCAAAGTGTCTGATACCATGACTGAGACCTCCAACAGCACCCTCTCCATCCATCAATTGGTTAAGAACACTGATGAGACCTACTGCATTGACAACATGAACTTTTACAACATATGCTTCCGTACCCTAAAGTTGACTGTGCCGACTTATGGGGACCTGAACCAGCTCATCTCAGCCACCATGAGTGGTATCACCACCTGCCTCCCTAACCATCTCAACACTGACCTCCCCAACCTTCCCACATCTCCACTTCTTTATCCTTGGCTGTGCCCCTCTTTTCCATGGAACGAGCAGTAATGGTCTCTCAGTGGCAGAGCTCACCCAGCAGGTCTTTAATGCCAAGAACATGATGGCTGCATGTGACCCTTACCATGGCCGATACCTCACCAAGTTGCTGTCTTCCGTGGACAGATGTCCATGAAGGAGGTAGATGAGCAGGTGCTCAATGTGCAGGACAAGAATAGCAGCTACTGTGTGGAATGGATCCCCAACAATGTTGAGACAGCTGTCTGCGACCCCTACCTCATGGCTTCAAGATGGTCGTCACCTTCACTGGCAACAGCCCAGCCATCCAAGAGCTCAAGTGCAACTCAGAGCAGTTCACTGCCACGGTCAGCCAGGAGGCCTTCCTCCCCTCGCATGGACGAGATGGAGTTCACTGAAGCTGAGAGCAACATGAACAACCTCATCTCTGAGTTTCAGCAGTACCGGGACGCCCCAGCAGAGGAGGAGGAGGAGGATTCAGTGAAGATGCTGAAGAGGAGGCCCAAGGCTCACCCCTGTCACCTCAGGCTTCTCCGTCCCTTTAGCCTGCTTCCTCAATTCCCCCTTTCCTGTCCCTCAGTATTTGTGTTTCTTGCCTCTTATCTTTTTCTTCTTTCTTTTAGAGAGAGTCTAGAAAAGTGCCTATCACATAGTAGGTGCTCAATAAATGCATGTTTGTAGGAAAAAAATGTACTATTTCTGTTCCTTGTAGCGCAAGCAATGTTTGTGTTAATAAAATGACCTTAGCTGGATGCGGTAGCTCCTGACTGTGATCCCAGCACTCTGGGAGACCCAGCTGGGTGGGCTGCTTGAGCTCAGGAGTTTGAGACCAGCCTGAGCAAGAGTGAGACCCTGTCTCTAAAAATAGCCAAGTGTTGTGGAGGGCTCCTGTAGTCCTAGCTACTCAGGAAGCTGAAGCAAGAGGATCACTTGAGCCCAAGAGTTTAAGGTTGCTGTGAGCTGTGATGCCACGGTGTTCTACCAAGGGTGACATTGTGAGACTCTATGGTGCATCTTAGAATGGGTACAGGTGATTGCACTAATGTACACAGCTATGATTTAACAATTAAAAAAAAAAGAAAAAAAAAAAGAAAAAAAGAAAATGACCTTAAAAACTTTGTGGGTCTCCTATGATTGCTCCTGGTGTTCACTCCACTAAAAACAAAGAAAAACCTATTCACAAATACCTTGGGTGTAGCCTTTCTCTATCCCGAGCTTCTGTAACCTGGTTAGGAAAAACACTTTTAAGCTTTCCAGAAGCATTATTATTAGAATGGTTCTCTGAAGATACATTAAGTACTTTATAGAGATTTTTTTAAGGACAGTGTCTCACTCTGTCACCCAGGCTGGAGTGCAGTGACACAGTCATAGCTCCTTATAACCCCAAACTCCTTTGCTCAAGTGATCCTCTCACCTCAGGCTCCTGAGTACCTGGGACTACAACAGTGGTTCTCAACCTTCCTAATGCCACCACCCTTTAACACAGTTCCTCATGTTGTGGTGCCCCACACCATAAAATTACTTTCATTGCTGCTTCATAACTGTAACTTTGCTACTGTTATGAATCGTAATGTAAATATCTGATATTCGGTGACCCCTGGGAAAGGGTGGTTCGACCCCCAAAGTGGTCACGACCCACAGGTTGAGAGCCGCTGGACGACAGCCATGTGCCACCACTCCTGGGTATTTGTTTTTGTTTTTTGTCTGTTTGTTTTTGTAGAGACAGGGATCTCACTGTATTACCACGGCTGGCCTCAAACTCCTGGCCTCAAACGATCCTCCTATCTCTTCCTCCCAAAGCACTGAGGTTACAGGTTTGAGCCACAGACTCGGCCACTTGTGAGAGCTTAACAAAAAAGTGTACAGCCACAGCCTCCAGGGCCTCCTCCTGCTGTGTTCCCCTGACAGTGCTCTGTATTTGATCTTTGTCCTGGAGAAATGTTTTAGCTTTACCATCATTTGATTCTTAGAAGGCCTGGGATTTCCCATCCTAGCTTTTTCCATTTCCCTTACACTTCACAGACCCCCCCCCCTTTAGTTTTTCTCTCTTCTTTTCCACTTTATTGTCAAGCAGCAAGGAGAAGCCACTCATCCCCACCCCAGTGTGCCTGGAAGTCGTACTAGCCAGACCCCCCGGGGACATTCCCTGCATTTTGTACTCTCTTCCAGACTTTCACCAGCTGCCTGACCAGAGCAGGTGTCTTGTCCAAGAAAAGTACTTGATTACATGGCTGGTGGCCTGACCCCACAAGTGCTAGGAAAGAATGTTTACCTGCAAAACAAAGAAACTGGCTTGTAATAAAATGATCTGCATGGCTGGAGGAGAGGGTGTCGTGGGTATGACTGGGGGGGGTCAATACTGAAAATTCTGTATGTGATACCAACTAGTTTAAGTATTATGCTTTACAATTTCTAAACTTCTTTTACACAAATTCTTACATCAATGTGCAGTATTTCTTTTGAGACAGCCATCGTGAGTTGCTGAATAATTTGTTATTTGGGGTAGGGACTGGTTTGCATGGGTCAGAAGAGAGGAAGTTGGAGTTGATCTATGAAATATTCATAATAATTATGAATACTGGAAAATATCTAGAGTGTTATGCACATGCATTTGACAAATAATGCTTATTTCAACCCAATAGGGTTAGTATTGAATTTGATCATCAGTACAGTCTTTGAGGAATCCGAGGTCTCTAGGAGCAGGCAGAGAAATCACTAATTCACTGCTATGCAAGCAGGGACCAGTCACTTTGATGAGGTCAATTCTCAGAGATCTCAATTTGGATGATGAGTAAAATTTTCTCTTAAGGCAGCTGAGTACAGGGTTCAGTTTAGACAGTGCAAGGGCGCCAAGGAGTAGAACATAGCTGAGTGTGACAGGTAAAGAGAATGGTGAGTGAGGCTCGGAGTCAGGCTGGGACTAGACTCGGGGCTGGGTGAGGAAGGTATTCTGGAGTCCTGACTGCCAACCCAGACTTTGTTAAAGCCAAAAAGCAACGTTAGCAGATTTTCGAGCAGGGAAATGATGGAATCAGATTTGTGTTTCATGAAGCATAACTGTTATTCATGTCCCAAGTTTAATATTATACATGTACCTTTATTCATATAGGAAGCAAATTAACATCTCGTGAAGTTGCTGTGAGTAATTAACATGTCCATACGGTATGCGAAAATTTTTTTAAAAATTAGGGAAAAAACTAAAATGGCTGTGGTCAAAAATAATGAAGGAAAATATTTGGAACTGCTAGTAAGTAAGAGGACTCTCGAAATCCCTCCACCTAATTATAATAACAATAAAAGCAATAACGAAGAATCACGGCTTATTCTTTTCCACACACACAGGACTTATCAAAAAGAAAATAATCATGAGTTCAGATGTCAATACATGTGCAGAGTGAATTTTTTGCAAGAATCTCCTAGGGTTCCTCTTCTTAAAATCCAACCCCCTTTTCCAAAATGTGAATGTGTAACATGCTTTATTAGGCATAAATTATGCCTGGCAAAGTGAATTTCCCTTTCATTTTATTTCCTGATTTTCATTTTTCCCCCTGACTTGAACTTAGGTGAAGCTAGTTCTCCAAGCTTCTCCGTGAGACAGCACCTCCCTGCCCAAGGTGAGATGGAGCAGAGGCTTGAACCAGCTGTGTGAAGAGGCTCGGACTCATGAAAGGTGAAGACCCTTCCTTCCTTGAATGCTTCCCTTTTTAATTTATTTTTATGATCAGGCTTAATCTCGCATTTACCCTATAAATAGTTTTACTAAAATTCAATTGAAAATATGAAGGAGAAAACTCTGGGGTGGAACTCATTTTCAGCCAGTGTTCTCCAGGTATCTGTTGTTGAACGGTTGATGATCAGGGTGTGGGAGGCTGTACCCCCCCTCCCAAGTGTCCTGACGGGAAAGGCAAGGTGCCTAACATAAGCAGATGAGTGGAAAAGAAAGCAGGCTACAGTTCCAGGGAAAAAGGAAAAAAATCTAAAAATAAAGAAAAAGAAGAAATTAGTTTAAAGAATGCAACCAAACACAGGACATGATACAGCCACTGTATATAGATTACAAATAAGATATGAGATGGAAGAATTGCCCATGTGGTTTTTTCAGTTACTATTTGCCCTCTGGTCAAAATTTAGAGTAGGAAATAAAATGTAAAACCTAGAAATAAAGCAAAGGAAGCCTTAATAAGAACTTCCTTTTATTTCCAAACATTGTCACCAGTCTTTTAATTAAAAGTATATACCAATCATTCATGTGGAATTTAAATGTAACCAAAACCAAAACACTCCTCTCTGCACCCATCACATGGAGTTCAAGTTTACTACACCGGAATCCAAAACGGCCATTGCAATGGGTGAAATACAGACTTTTCAATCTTTGGAAAAATGCAAATTTCAGATTTTCAATGTATTGTATTTGGTAAGATGGCGTATTTACGCTTTGTCATGTACATGGGAGGAAGGTGCCACACAAGGAAAAGTGGTGTTTGGGGACCAGATGCAGCTCATCTTCCTTCACACCAATGGCATGAGGCAATCTGGAGAAGACAGCCCCACCCAAACACCCGTTTCTCCCCAAAACCAGGGAGAAAATAAGCCAAGAAAATTAAGGCACATTCTATTTTCTGACTTCTGCTCTGTATTGTTTACTGAAAGAAAAGAGACTTTTAAAAACATAGGATCCTTTTTTCTTCCCTCAGAGGACTTCATAAGAGGGAAAGGGAGACAAAAGGTCACACTTGCTATGGAGGCTGTGGCTGTTTCCTCTTCTCTGTCCCTGGGACGATTTGCTCAGCTCTGACAGAGCCCTGGCTGTGTGGATTGCTCAGTGTTCCGCACTCTGTCTTCAGAGACTCCCTCAGCAGCTTGGGAGACCAGAATGACTGGGCTACTGGAATCACTACTGCATCTTGAGCATTCTGAGTTAAGGCAGGAGGGACCCTGGGGTACCTCTTTAGATAAGTTAGATAATTTCTTTGGGGGAATCCACAGCTTTCCAAGAGAGAAGGAAGAACAGCATCTATCAGCCCTTGCTCTGTCTCTGCTCCACCCGTGAACTGTCACTGCAGTGACACTGGGGGACAAAGGTCCACCACGCCTCCACCCTGAATTCTGTGGTGCGTCCAAGCATCTGAGCTTCCTCTCCTTGCCTCATACACCCGGGACGTGAATTCTCTTGCTGAGGAAAGCAGACGGCGGTGTTTCTTTTTTTTTTCTTTTTCTTTTTTTTTTTTTTTTTTTGTTGTTGTTGTTTTTCAACCTTTTTTATTTCATGGCACACTTGAACCTATTGTTAAACTTCTACAGCACACTTAAATTATGTTGATCAAAAAAAGAGTTAAAAAAAATACTGACTGTGCTTTGAACTTCTTTCTTTTTTTTTATTAAATCATAGCTGTGCACATTGATATGATCATGGTGCATCATACACTAGTTTCATAAACCGTTTGACACATTTTCATCACACCGGTCTACATAACCTTCCTGGCATTTTTTTTAGTTGTTCTGCCAAGAAATTTACATTCTACATTTACTAAGTTTCACATAAATCCTTGCAAGATCACACCGCAGGTGTGATCCCACCAGTCCCTCTCTCTCTACCCTCATCCCCCCTCCCTTCCCTCCCTCTTCCCCTTCCCCCCATTCTCAGGTCGCAACTGGGTTATAGCTTTCATGTGAAAGCCCTAAACTAGTTTCATAGTAGGGCTGAGTACATTGGGTACTTTTTCTTCCATTCTTGAGATACTTTACTAAGAAGAATATTTTCCAGTTCCATCCATGTAAACATGAAAGA